>JAECUM010005036.1:0-78498 GCA_016617855.1 Megalonaias nervosa | reverse complement strand
CTATCAGCCGATACGCGTTACTCGATTCTTGTCTGAAGAGAATTCACACTTAATTACACACGAATTAATGGACTTCACTCCATGTCCTAACCAGATAAATTTGCTAATTAGCGATTCCGTGACACAGATTTCCAGACATAGGAAAAATGAGACCTCAGTATACTTTATACAAATCATTTGAGACAAATAAATGAACTTCTCACAATTCGTATTCAGAAGAAATGTTTGAAATCTTTAGGATACATGATTTTATTACCTGAATCCATTCATATAACGAAATATTATAAGATATTCTTTCAACATGAATCATAAAACAGGAAAATTGAAGTATGAATTTGAAAAATGAATAAATTCAACAATAATTGCAAACTTACGTCAATGAATATACATTGCGTGCAATTGAGACAATACCTTTGTACCTCACCGAGCTCTAGCTCACTTAACATCAGAAAATTCCCTCTGTCCTTCTCTGGTAACGGATCTTCTCCAGATCCTCTGTTCCTTTGACGATTTATAACGGGAGAACACATTCTCAAGAACTTCTTGCCTTACCACAGAGACTTAGACTGCTTCATTCTACAAGGGGACTAGACTATCTTAAATCCCCTAAATTCTGTCTGGGAACACACACCCTCGTTTAGCTTAGCCAATCGGGATTACGACTTTACCCGACAAAGTAATCATCATTCTAAAGAAGTCAGAAAATTCTTCCCGTCCCGCCTTTATTCGTAACTATTCTGAAAAACATCTTATGACATCTGTTTCAAATGGGCCACACCTTCCTAAAAATCTTCTCTAGTACATGTCGCCCATGACAGTTTACCGCTATGACATCACGTTAACATTGCGCTCTATCTCTGTGTTCTACCTGCAAATAGTCTGGTCCTAATTAAAACTCAATTCATGCCACAAACAGAACAGAGTAATTATTACAAGTTGCAAAGCTATAGCTATCCTTGCCAAAACATAAACATTCATGTTTATGTATCACGCTGCGATGGCCCAAAGAAAATGAGCTACTAAAGAATAGACTATGAAATTTATACTACGGACAGATTAATTTCTGTGTACAGAAAGAATATGCTATGAAATTTATACTACGGACAGATTAATTTCTGTGTACAGAAAGAATATACTATGAAATTTATGCTACGGACAGATTAATTTCTGTGTACAGAAATTATTCTACAAAATTTTTCACCCTTACTAGATAAATAAATAAATAAATAAATAAATATCTTAAAAACAAACGATCGAATTCAAATAATTTCATTTACATTTTCGATGCTTGGATGCACAGGGAGGTCTACGGAAACATAACATCATAAATGGTTATTTAAACATATCAGACATGTAGGCTAACAAATCCCAGTCTATTGCGTGCATTTAAACTTCCAGTTGGATACATAAAGAATCATTTTTGTGTTGATTCCAATCTACTGAAAAATGCAATGTATACTTAGACTGTAAACAAATCGCCGTGCTATTGTGTGACGAGACGTTCTATTTGAGCTAGTACAGAAAACTAGGTCAGTAATTAAGGTGCCTGCTATGTGTTTTGTAGCCCTAAGAACGTGATCTTTATTTATGAAAATCAGGTTGAATTATATAAAGATTTTACTTTTTTCTCTTCATACAAATACTCTGAATTTCTTTGCTTCACATAAACGTTTGGCTCTGTTTGACATATTTTGACGTCCAGACATGCATTTTTTGAAAAGATCATGGCTTGTTCGTCTTTCACTTACACTGACAGATCAACGTAGAAAAAGCAGGAGTAATAAGTTGCCAACAACAATAGTATTATGTAACATGTTTATAAACACAGACGAGTTTATGTCAGCCGGGATAAGGAACGCAATATTATGTAACATGATTGTAAATACAGACGAGTTTATATCAACAGGGATAAGGGATGCAGTATTATGTACCATGTTTATAAACACAGACGAGTTTATGTCAACAGTTATAGTTGACGCGGTATTATGTAACATGTTTATAAACAAAGAAAAGTTTATGTCAACAGGGATAGGGGCCGCAGTATTATGTAACATGTTTATAAACACAGACGAGTTTATGTCAACAGTTATAGTTGGCGCGGTATTATGTAACATGTTTATAAACACAGACGAGTTATGTCAACAGGGGTGGGGGCACAGTATTATGTATCATGTTCATAAACAGGCCAGTTTATGTCAACAGTGATAGTTGACGCGGTGTTGTGTAACATGTTTATAAACTCAGACTAGTTAATGTCAAGAGGGATAGTTGTCGCAGTATTCTGTAACATGTTTATAAACAAGGAGGAGTTTATGTCAACAGCGATAGGGACGCAGTATTATGTAACATATTTATAAACACGGAGGAGTTTGTCAGCCGGGGTAGGGGACGCAGTATTATGTAATATGTTTATAAACACAGAGGAGTTTATGTCAACAGGGATAGGGGACGTAGTTTTATGTAACATATTTATAAACACAGGCGAGTTTATATCAACAGGGATAGGGGACGTAGTTTTATGTAACATATTTATAAACACAGAGGAGTTTATGTCAACAGGGATAGGGGACGTAGTTTTATGTAACATATTTATAAACACAGACGAGTTTATATCAACAGGGATAGGGGACGTAGTTTTATGTAACATATTTATAAACACAGACGAGTTTATATCAACAGGGATAGGGGACACTGATTAATGTGAATACCTAAAAAATTCACTATAAGAAGAGGCAAACTACAAAAAAATCTGAGATTCTGATCTGACGTTGCATAGTGCACCTGCAGATCGGGATCTGTGTTGTTTGTTCTACTGATTACTCCTAACAAATTGCATAGATCCAGGTCTGCCGCATAATGTGGAGGCACATTTGGGGCTGAGCAGTTTGCAGTTGGACTCGTCTTATAAGCGAGTACAGCCGGTATACAAGATAAGAATATACTAAATGGTATCAGCTAAGATTTGACTTTGTTCAACATATTGTTTTAACAACCGAACTGGAAAAGTGTTATCTTAGGTGCATAGCTAAATACCATAACATCCTATGATGTGCCAAACTATCGTTTTCTGCTTATACCAATACTGCAATGAATACACCATTCCCAGGGGTGTACGCAAATGTTCACTGTATTCTATACTCGGGTGCTCATCGATTGTTGTATCTAACATGCACAATGTTGTTTAATATGAGAACTAATCCGTTTTGAATTTGGTTTGCCGTGCATTGTTCACCCAAGGTTACACCATTGTTTGAGGTAGGACGAATTAAGTTGTTTCACGCCAAGTTCGTCATTTAAAACTGTAAACAGTTTAACCGATAAATATGTATTAAACACATACATAAGAACGAATCATAATAATGGAATAGGAGCAAAGAAGGAGTATATATTTAGACACTTTCTTTTGATCCAGTACTCTTAACAGTATATTAGTGTTAATCACATTGTTCTACTATAGTGAACTTATTTGGAAAAAATTGATACGAGAATTTTAATAATATACAGTATATAAATAGTATTACAAAACCATAGAACATTACATATTATCTTTAATAGCACATTTAAATAGTCTTTCTTTTTTCACGAAGGCAGCTTCAAGATGACCTAAACAAAAGATCATTATCATGTACAATTATTCAATAAGGCAATTAAGTGTATCTATCTAGATCTGCTTACACAGAGAAAGGAGATAACACGGAAGATTAAATATTATATAAAAAAGTATTTTATTCTAAGGACTATGGCGATGAATCGAATAATAGGTTAATCAATCGATATAAGCGTGGAAACGATTATCGATACAAAAGTTAGGCAATTGATGTTTTATGTGGACATTTTACCGACATGGAAATTACGCTTATAACGTTTTAATTTAGAACTATTGTTTGCTCAATCTCAACCAAGGAGGAAGGCTTACCTAATAAAAGTTATCGATAATCGCATATGTCTAATCGAAGAGAGCAAGCGTATGATTCCATTCGATTCTGACATTCAGTAATCCTATGAAATAGTCTTTCAGAAATCCTATATACGGTTCAATGAAAGGATATGACAATGAAAATTGTTAAAATTATTTTTATATATGAAGATAATATTTCCTAGCTTTAAACTGCATTTTAATATTATAATTCACAAACAAAATTTAAAAAAAAGCTGGGTAAAAGTTCAAGTCCGCGAGCGAAAACCACTGTATTTACCTAAAAAGGAAGTGAATGCCGATTATAGTATTAAATCGACGTTTTCAAAATCCTCACTATTTTTATAATGAAAAGAATTAAATCTAGTTTGGTTCAACGATCGAAGAGCACTGAAATTCAAAATTCCAAACAAGTACACTGGCCATCTCCGGAAATGCTAGCTGTGGACACCTTCATAAAAAGGATAGAACAATGCCCATTACCTTATATTTTCAATCATTTTCAAATTACATATAAAGGTTCCTTACGTGTCCTTAAGAGACAGGGTTATACCCTTTCATATGACCTGTTCAGGATGAGGTACTAATCAAAACTCTCTGTCTGATGTACATCTACAACATTTGCATGTGAATCTAATTCTTAAACGATAACAATGAAGTAGTCAAGAAACTGGAATAATATAACGTCCTTGAGGGTTATAGAAACAAAGCGAATCTACAAAACAAAATTTGTTCGCGTAATAATGTTTCTGATAATGAAGAAAAGGGTGTCACATAATCGCGAATGTAAATAGCAACATAACTGATTAAATTTAATTCGGTCTTCTATCTGCTGAGGTGAATCACGCAACCTTCACAACACAGATATACAAAGAGACAAAGAGACAAAACACGCACAAATCGTCAGATTGTTGTTGTAGGTCAAATTTAGCAGCGTAATGACGTAAGGCTGTAGTGTATAACCTGTTGGCTTTTGTATAACGCTGATCTACCTGCGCATAATATAGACCTGGACATTTACGTTACACAAAACACCGCAGATCTGGATTCAGGCTTGTCGCTTGAAGTCTTTGGTGTAACAAATTGTGTCAACCCTGACCTACTGATGCATTTATGTGACGGAAAATCTGTCTCCGCTGTTCTCATTTGGGTCGGTGGTATATACGGGTACTTCGGTATACTGTTAATGCATAGCGGCGCTGTTTATTTACAACAAGGCTCATCACCGGGTAACGCGTGATTTAGTGATTCTTTGTACTTTCGAAGGTACGACTGGCAAATGTTGAATTTGAAAGGATTAATCGAACATTCATGACCTGTAGTCAATTGAATGAATCTTTTGATCGCCATTTCACGTGTTTTTATATAAAGACCCATTATATATGCCCTTTAGGCATAACTATTCTAGTATAACATGAATTATGCACGTTCTTTTTATTCTAAAGAAAACCAACCCCTATTATAATGCGCTGAAGTCGCATGCATGTTCCATAACTATTTGTTGATTCGAAATGAAATGAATTAATTTGAACGTCAACTTGATACCATTTTATATCTTCATTGCAGGTCAGTGAGGTTGTATTTGGTCACACAATAGCTCTATAGCAGCTGCTTTTGGCTTTTATCGGAGTTAGATAAACACATAAACACAAGATGTCCCGGTTGGCAGTGGAGAACTCGGCATCAGATGACAAGTCACAGAAGCGGATGTCCATCATGATGAAAGATGGAGAAGCGCCGTTGAGCGGACCCAATATCAGGAGGACTTCCCGCCTTGAACCTCGCCCCAGTGTCCAGATGGGACTCAGCAACAGGCGAATGTCCCAGGCGTCCAGGACAAGTGTATCTGGGACGTCCATAGGCACACGTCCAATCGGACTACCGGTCAAACTGCAGAATACATACCGGATAGAACCTAACCCCAGTGAAAAGTTTGAGCCAGCTGTAGTGTCGAAAATGATGAAAGGCGTCATGGAATCTTACTTGGATGGGGAGAAATATGATCCAAAACTGTGTCGGAACTTGGCACAGAACTTGTCCGATGTGATAAAGACTCGAGTTAAGGACATGGGTTACCCAAGATACAAATTGATTTGCACAGTAACCATTGGTCAAAAGACGAACCAAGGCATGCAGATGGCTAGTAGATGCTTATGGAATAAAGACTTGGACAGCTTTGCTGAGGCTCGCTATAGTAAAGACGAGCTCTATGCCGTGGCAGTAGTGTACGCAACGTATTATGATTGACACTAGATTATTGTATCCGTGTTATTCGATTCACATAGATAGAACGATATAGTGAGCCCCAGAAATAATGAATTTAACAACAAGAAGGACGAAACTGAAAGATTAAATTTGATCAGTATTTCAAATAAGGAGATAATAACCTCTGATGCAGTGGTACAGCGAGAGCTAAGTTAACTAATTTATAGTATTTGAGAAAAGTCGCGGCCATAAAAAGTTGGGTGGAGTCGGATTTGATTGACAGATTTCACTGCTGTAGACGTTCTTTTTCCTCTAGCTCAGATTCCGTCCATGGATATTAGAATATATACCGTTGAAAAGGATCTAAATTTAAAGAAATGGTGTTCTTCACACATACAGAGAGAGAGAGAGAGAGAGAGAGAGAGAGAGAGAGAGAGAGAGAGAGAGAGAGTCCAAGGCTTTGTTACCCACAGTAATAGTAATTCGAAATATTAACGATTTAGAAAGCAAAGTTGTTTTTGTCAATTCCCCCCCCCCCCCCATCTCTCTCGGTCAAAGTAGAAGAAACCCCCCACGGCAAAATAGAATATTTAAAAATAGGATTCCAAGCGATTTACTCAGTATGTAATATTCCATTCCTCGATACGTAGATCAAGCACCTGTAAAGTCGGGCACATGTTAACAGTCACTACATGTACATTAGACTCGAACAAATTTATACATACCTTTCTTATCCTGGAATAGAAATATGAAGTATACCTTAAACCAATGGATTGAATATTCATAATCCACCAATATCTGCTTTCCTTGTGCATTTAAAGACTCACATGTAATTGTCATGTATTGATGTGGACATGAAACCTAGATGTAAGTAAAGTACTGACTTTTGAGTATGTATTAATCAAAAATAAGTATTCTCAACTCACAAATGAGACTATTTTAAGATACCCAAGAAAAATAACTAATTGGAATCATATCTATGAGTTGACTGGATCAAAGGGGATGTTTTAGCCTACACAAGGTCCATTCAATGCGCACTAATAGCGTATATATACATTCTTAACAGAAGAAAAATGTATCATTTACCAGGACTGACCATTTTCACTCTTATATTACCATGTTGAAATTGTTTTTATTTCCATTATAGTTCGCGTGCTGACTTTTAAACGAGTGAAAGTATAGTTGAAATCAATTACGTATATAGCCTGTAATTAAACACCGTAATCGAGAGCATCTCGCTTGTAATTAAACACTGTGTAATCTAGACTAATCTTACACATCACGCGCATTCTAATAAGACGATGCATAAGATCGTGTATTATCTAATTGCCACAATCTTTGTACTAAGAAAAAAAATTTGATTAAATAAAAGTGTATTTTTTTTTTTTTACTTTTGGAAAAGATCGTGGTACTGTAGAGTTTACATGTATTTTCAGGCCTCGTCTAGCTGTGCTTTGTGGGGCTGTATATGATGGTCATTTATGTCTAGAACGCTCGACCAGTCAGACTTTTATCTTGAGCAATTACTGGGTTAAATGCTAACCAGAGAATAAATTTAAAAACAAAAAGATACGATGTTTTCAATATTCGTAAGTGATACCTCTTTATTGTTGAGTATATTTCTTGGCCATTGTCATGTTTGCTAAGCCCCAGTTATAAAGTCATGTATAAGCTATAATCTACTGTCTTGGGAACATTACCGCGGCCATGTGTGTGATGTCTAAAGATTGTCGCGGGCTAGTGTTAACCTCTTATGCAAGGTTACATAACCGGCTGGAGACCGGAAAACTTGAATCGCAAAGGCTTGTAGTTATCACACCTAGGTGTTAAAATTAGTCCCAAGATAAAAAGGAAGTCCACGTTGACAGACAGCGGGAGGGACATTGTCCACTAAGTTTGATTGGATTGGTTCACAGCGACATCCAATCGGAATTGAGATAGAGGGTGTGATTACAATTTAGATCGGAATGATAACTTTCATATCTCGTAAGCGAAGATTTAGTATTCGCCTAGGAAGATTGCTGTGCAAAAGGGTTGCTCCGAGAGAAGCCACTCGTAATTTGGCGGTAAAACTTAGAGGTAGATTCTAAGGAAAGTCAAAGCTTCGAGAATGTAAGTAAGTTATTAGCTCGATTTTTGCAGAATATTACGGCATTATAATTGTAATTATTTGTAGTATGTGTACTTAATTACTAGGATCGCTTAGTATGTAGAATTACCTTTGTAGTGTTCATTTACATGCGTATTTGAGAAATTGGCTTGAGCCTACTTAGAGAATTATTTGATGCGAGGCGGAATTATGTGGATTGCTAGGTTGTCAGAATTAATTTTGTAATTTGCTATTAGGTTACTTCGTAGTAAACCAGTTCATTTATTAATGCGCTATGTTAGAATTGTGAGTTTGGAAAAGGGTTGAAGTATGCAAGATTAGTTACTATCGTATGCGTATATCAGAGCATGGATATTTGAATATTTGTGTACTTTGTATGAGTGTAAGGTAAAGGAATGCGTCTGATTGTTGTGATATTGTTTTGTATAACTGGATTAGGAATATGTATTGATGTGACGGAAGTTATTGATGTATGTATGAGAAGTAACTGATACCGTGCTTTTTATTATGACGTTTGTTTACCATGCAAGAACGTATAGGTATCTCGATGTGAATGAATGCGTGACAGAAGAAATTTAATAGCCGTTATCTGATGATAGGCTGTGTGTAGTGTGAGATGAGAGGGCTAACGAAAAATATTGTACCGTCCTTGTGTTTTCACAGGAAGCTTTTTAGGGGACAGAGAACTTCCAGTTCAATTAAGTCCCGAGTCTCCAAGAGACGGAACTGTGACTAGCCGAACAGTCGAAATCGACAGAAGTCTAGTCGGTGGAGAGAAGGTGGAGGTGGAGGAAAAGGAGTCTGGAGGAGAAAGTGGAGGAAGAGGAGAAGGAGTATAGAGAAAGTCGAGGAGGAGGAGAAGGAATTTGGAGAAAGTCGGGGAGGAAGAGGAGAAGGAATTGCGAGATATAGGAGAGAGAAGAATACCACAGATGAGTAGAATACAAGGACAAGTGGAAATCGATCTCACAATGCAATAGGCTATTAAAGGATCGAGGGGAAGGAGTGTAATTGGAAATTTGAAGCATTTTATTATTGAATTGTTATTAAATTGTTATTCATTGAATTTCAACCTTTTGTATATTTAACCATTTAACCGTCGGCATTGCTGACTGGGGGCTCGGAGCTTTACATCTGTCTTTCACTAATCTAACTTCCAACCCAAAATCGAGCCTGGGTGGGACTTCTACAATAGTTTAAATAAAATACTGGGAGCACCCAACCCCAACCATAACCAAAATCCCCACAGCCATGTAAATTATTGCTTTCTAAATCTCCATTTCTTCAATACGTTTTGAACAACATTTTTGTTATTTGTTTTTACCCTGAACATTTTCTTTACAATGCATGAAGGTGCTCTTGCTACTGATATTTTTAAACGTCAAAGCCATAACATGTGCTTGTTTTCTTTGTTCGCCTCGAAAGGTTGTTATTTTCTTCTTGTTGGAAATATCGTCAAAATTGTTTAAAGGCAATTAAAATTGCCTTTAAATAATTTCTGACGATATTTTTGGAGGGGTGTGTTTAAAGTTCAAATACTAGTAGTATAGTGGGGCGATAGGAGGACACGTAGACTTCTATGTTAAAAAAAGGTATATGGAATATAGGGGCAAGATTTATAGGGACAATGGGAACAATGGTGACGTCAAGATACTGGACACTGGCAACAATTTTGCAAGTGGCTGACCTCAATTGGACGGAACACTGGCAACACTGTTCGAAGGGGCTGACCTGAATACGCGTTACGCTATAGGGACAAATAGAGACATAGACATAGAGACGTGGTTAGAGACAGGGTTAGAGACATAGACATACATATACAAACATGAATATAAATCTATCACACAAAATACACACACACAGATTGATGAACATCAATCTATCACATAAAATATCGACTAAAAAAAATTTTTTAGGCAAGAGATTAAATCTTTTCGAGGCAATGGAGTGGCCCTGAAAAGGGCCTTTGGGTTTCTTCTTTATCTAATTTCTTCTTTTCCTCCACCGGCATCTGATTTTCTCCACTATATTTTTTGTCTTCTTCTTTTTCGCATTTTTGTCCTCTTTCTCCTTCTCCTCCTCCTCTTTTTTCCTCTTCTTTTCAATTTTTTCATCCAGGCTCTCATTTGAATTTTTCCTCTTCTCTTCCTCCTTTTCCTGTTTATTAGGTCTTTAAGTCTTTTCTTTGTCCTCTTTAAATTATTTTATCTCCATCTTTAGTCTGTGAAGACTATATGCACCATACTCTAATCTTATAAAAAATTCCTCCATCATCCCCAGGTCATCCACTGCCTCTTGCAATATCATAATTTTCATCAAATGGTTACTCGCCATTTTGTGTTATTCAGTGTTGAATGGCGCGAATGATTGATTGACTGATTGTTTAATTATAGTCGTGTGCGCACAGTCGTGTATGTACAACTTTTTTATTCCTGCACAGCAGGATGATAAATTGCTCCTGGGGGAAGGAATCAGAGCCTCATTCCCAGGGCATTTCTGCACTCAAAGAGTGCTGATAATTGTGCCATCAGGTCGTGGGTCAACTATGTCCCAAACGACCTGACTGAATAAACCAGCTGCTGAATTGACTTGAATACTGAAGGGTAAAGTGCTTAACTTTTAACCACAACAGCACACTCCTCATTATAAGAGGAGACTCTTTGGCATGCAGGTATTACCGGACTATCTTTCTTCATCCACGTATGAGTCTCCAGTCCGCACAAGCAGCATGTTTCGCCATGCACCCATATGCCACTCCGCCACAGCACCAGCTAGCGCTCTGAGGCTATCTTGAGTGGGAATAGACCCAACACGCACTCAAGTAAATTTAAGTGTGCAGTCCAACCTACAGCGATACCTGGTGTCAACCAAAGCAGAATGAGACGCCAGTCGCGATTGGTCGCGACTATGACGTCACATCGGGACACCTGGTGTTAAGACTGGTGGAAATTGTTCCACATCTCCGTCATGGTACGGGGTGTCCGAGTGAGGAAAAAGAGGAAAGGGGCTCGGCAGTTGGCGCGAACACGTTAGAGCCCTGGATGTTGTCACGCCTGAAACTCCAGACCGTACTTAATTTTTCAAATTCAGTCCAGTTGTACTAATGGACATGTAATGAAATTCCAATAATGTGTAAGCCACCTGTGCAATTAACCAAATCAAATAAGTTTCAAAATTTCATTATAAAATACATTTATAGTTGGAATTTAGTGTACAAAGTATACATAAATATTCCTAAAATATGTCATTCAGCTAAGTCAAAATTACTCATACAATTTTGTATCACGCATATTAAACTAAGAATAAATTTTGATGGTGGTAACAAAAGGATCAAATCTGAGCTACAGCATAAAGATATAATCAAAAATGGTTTTCGAGCCAAAATGAAAACCATATGCATTCACCCAGGCAAAATTGATAGGTTGCTCGGTCTTTTCATACCAAGTCCAGGGACGTCCAGGCTTCTCCGGATTGGTCTGCACTGGTAGTCAGGCTGGCTTGTTCTTCATCTGTGGTCAACAGCACAAAATCCCAAAGTCCGCCATTTCCTTTCCAGTCTTGATAATTGTCCGGTCACAGGTGCAATACTGGACTAATGGTGCGGCAGTCGCAGTTGTGGTGTAATACTCGATGGGTGGGTAGGTGAGTCTCATCTCGATGGATTGGTAGTTGGGTCCCTCCGGGTAGCTAACACATACAAGGGCCACGCTTCTTTTTCTTCTATTTTGTTAGATAGTCGTAGCCCATGTGTAGCACGCTTTTTCCGCTCCCTTCTCCACCCTTAACGATGCACTGGTTTTAGCGCTGCTCCCTCCTCTCCCCCATTCGATAACGCCGGCTTGGCGCTCCGGTGTTGCTCCCTCGACGTCCACTGAGTGAATGTATCAATGTGATTGACTTGAAATGAATGACTGGAATGAGGCGCGAATGTAATGTAATGTAAATTTGGATTAAAGTGGCGTGCGCTCATATTGTGCATGTGCCACCATTTAATGCCTGCAAAGCAGGCTGTTAATTATTCCTGGGGGATGGAATTAGAGCCACATCACCCAGGCGTTAATGCACTCAAAGAGTGCTGCTAATTAGCCGTCAGGTAGCGGAACAATAAGTTCCAAGCTACCTGAATGATAGGTTTTCATGAGTGGGAATAGATCCAACACGCACTCAAGAAAATTTAGAGATTTCAGTCTTACCTACCGCGGGTCCAGGTGTCAACCAAAGCAGAATGAGACGCCAGTCGCAATTGGTCGCGACTATGACGTCACATCGGGACACCTGGTGTTTAGACGGGTGGAAATTGTTCCACATCTCCGTCTTGGTACGGGTGTCCGAGTGAGGAAAAGGAGGAAAGGGACCCGGAATTTGGCGCAAACGCGGAAAGTGCCCTTGAAACGCCAGTCCGTACTTAATTGTTCAAATTCAGTCCAGTTATACTAATGAACAAAACCTAATACCAATACCGTGTTAGCCACCTGTGCAATTAGCCGAGTACTCACTAGTTGATAAATTTTCCTATTACCTTATTTAGTACAATAGTGTACATAATAAAAGGTCCCTAAAATTTTTCGATAATAATGTCTAAGCGACACTTAAGATTTTTAGTCAATATTAGGTATGAGGTAATTTTGAACGGTACTCAAAGGATCAGATCAGGTATAGTGGTTTGATCGAATTGGGATTCCAAGCCAAATTGGAATCCCTGCAATAATAAGGCAGTTTTGGAGCCCTTAAAAGGGCTGTTAGGTTGGCAGCCAGAAGGTTTTCCGGCGAATTTCTTCTTTACATATCTTGGCCGCAGAACGTGGTTCTTCATATGTTCCGTCAGGTATTGCCTCAAATCCATCCATATAGGTTGCCTAGCTCAATGGCGGTATTTATAAGGGTGCCAAGTGGGGTCTCGTGGTACGCTTTGCCCTAATAGTCCAAGAGAATGCCCAGCCCAAATTACCATTGCTGCAGTCTGGGTTTTTCGTCTTCAAGGTTCGCCAAGCCACGTATTTCACAGCACAGGCATAATTATAGGGCTTTTTCTCGCTATGTAGGGTTTCATCTATTCCTAATTGGGTGTAGCGCTGCGTTAGCTCGTCTGTCTCCTCGTCCTCAGTGTTGGCACCCTCATTGTCCACTTCTTCCTCCGTGTCTTGTGTATCATGTATTGTTTCCTCAGTTTCTGTCGTAGCCTCTAATTCGTCCAAAGTTTGGGCCTGCTCAAGAGCTGAGGTGGTTTCCGAAATGGAGATATGCGTCTGAGCTTCCACGTCCTTCATGTGATGCTGCCGAGTAGTGGTCTGGGTGGATATTGATGTTCTCAGCATTTGGGGTGCCTGTAACGGTTCTGGGAGTCCCGGTGTGTTGTTAAAAATATTAGCCGGCGTATTAGAGTGGTCGGCTTCCCTGGCTCGGGAAGCTTTCCTCCTCTCATTACGTTTCCTCTTGCTGCGTTTTTTTAACTAAACCATAGTCTCCGAGTTCTTCGTTATTCAGGTCCACTCCCTGAGTGCTAATATCCCATGTTAGAAGAAGCGTCATTCTTTTCGCTCCAGCTCGCAAGCTCCAGTTCAGAGAACATCAACGGGTTATTTACGTGGCAGATAGCATCACATCATGGTGTCTCTGCGCTGCGACATATATTTGTTGCGTTCCAAGATGCTGCAGGAGTAAATATTGAAACAAAAAGTATAATGATATTTGACAAACTCGGAGTTACAGAAGTTTCTTTAAGGATAAATGTACATCAAGAACCAGCCGAGGACATATTATTGGATTTTAATCAAAATCATGTTGCACGTGCGTATCATCGTTTGATGACATTTATGGGGCGTGATCAAAATATTGATACTGGTTTACCGACCCACCAATATGTGGCAGGGAAGTCCTCGCGGTACTTGACGCTATTTCAAAATCATCAGTGCCACCTCATAAAGTTGCACACGAGTACACCGTAAACCAGCATCTATCGTTTTATACAACTATGATATTAAATATATAATGGTAGATATGTACGGAAGATCAGCTAAAACTAAAACCCAACAAACACCAGATGAAGATTTACTCAAACGAATAACAAAACAGATCAGCGACGAAATATCTGACCCGCTCAATCTTGCTAATATTGATCTTATTGAACTTGTAGTATTTCAAAACCGTGAAGGAAAATTTATGACGAGTAATATTTCAATCAGCTATATCTTTGTTCGTAACAGAGCAAAACGAGAAAGTCTCGTTGCCGTGTATGACCGAGAAGGAAAGCTTGTCATTAGTGTTGTTACTCCGTCGTCGATCCGAGATAATATATCCGAACGAGTTTTAAAGACCGATGATATAATGACCGGCATTCTCAACAACAATAAAATTACCAACGTGGGAGAACCAACAGATAATCTCGACGCTGCAACAAAGAAGTACGTCGACAATAACAACATCCCGATGACAACTTCGTTGTCGACGATTAATGATGGAATGATCGCATTTAGAACTGAATTTTCTAATCACGTACAACTGTTTCTGATTTTTCGCAGAAACGTAAACAATACCACTAATGAATTTTTTGGAAGTCCACCAACCGTTGACATAAAACTCGCCAACGTTAACGCGAGACTCAACGATATCATCAGTGGAATTCCTAATATTTTTAATAAAACGAATCTGATTAAAACTTCTCACGCGCAGACCAACAATATCGTATACACAATATCATCAGGTTCATCAACGTGGACACCGCAAAATAATACTATCAAACATACCGCGGAAGTAACTGGTGTGTACAGGCTGTCCGTGTTCAGCTCTGCAAAATTTAGGATATTTACTACATTTCCATGGCGTCATTCAACCGATAATTTTTCTGGAACTGTATCTGTAGTGTTAAATAAGGATACCGAAGAAACGTTTATACTGGAACCATCTGATAAAAAATTAACCGCAGCGTCTTACTGGTGGTGCCTTGAATTTATCACTGAAACACCCCAATTGATTACTTAATACTTCAAAAGTTTGAATTAGTCGCGTTAATCTACTTAATAATAATGATCAACGCTAACCAACCCAGATACAATCAAGTATGTGAGTGTCAAACCAAACAGAAAAATATCATCGACTAGTACAGCACAGAATTAAAAAAAATATCGCAGACGCGCATTTGTCATCAACGTAGTTGTTTATACGGCATCTGCGATCATTGTGTCGTCTGGTGTAATTTTGTCCGCGGTAACGATGACATCACCGGCAGTTGCAATAATTTGTGTTTCATCCGCGACAACAATTGCTGGTGTTCTTAATATCATCGCAAAAAAATATCGACGTGTACAAACGCGAAATTACATGAGTACACTTTAAAACTGCAAGCGGTGACGTTAACGTACTCGAAGCTATCGTCGTTGATTTCGTCGTGCCTCAATGACGGTATAAGTATCGACAACGAGTTCGCAGCGATAAAGGAGATTTACAACGAGGTATTAGAACCAGAAAAAAATCCTGATTGTTTGCAAAATTTACAAACTTGATTTAAAATCTTAATTTAATAATAATAATGTCGTCAACGATGGAACTGCTGCAACAGATAGCTACAATACAGCTCCACAAAAAACAACGATGATATCAACCAGTTCAACCAATCCTGAATTCAGTGTTGCTTTTCCAACTGCAATTCCAGCGAGCGAAAAAGCACTAGCACAATTGCGAGTTTATTATAGCTGGCCCAATATCAGATCAAAATCATTCGGTGGTCTCACTGCAAATAACTCGCTAGTATTCGCGAATAAAAATAAACCAGATGGAACTCCCGATTGGCAAGTTGTAGGTGTACCCACTGGAAGTTACCAAATAGAACAGCTCAATGAAGAATTCCAACGTAGAATTAAATCAATAACGGGTAAACAATCCAAGATAGCTATCACTGTTCACGAACTTTGTCATCCGCGATAGAAATTCTCCAGATTACGCCGTAGATATTAATCAAAGTTCAATCAGAACTGTACTTGGATGGCCTGAGGTTGCGCCGGTTTATCAAGAACCACCAGAACTACGCCGAGATGAATTTCTCACGACCGAGCGTAGATTCATAAAGGTTCCAAAATATCGAAAAATGTACCCGTGGACCGTCGATAAATATTTTATTAATGGCGCTGAAAGTATTCATGTCATGAAAGATTTAATCGATGCAGTCGGCGATGTCAAGTTCGCAGATGTTTTTGTCAAAGTCAACGACGAAATGAATGAAGAATTTAATTATTTTTCTGATACTGTTAAAATAGTGTTTAACAGTATAACACAACGTTACAGTTATGACACAAGATAAAGTATCCTTGATGGAATTCGACACTTTAAATGCATTATTATTTGATTTTAATTATCTCAAACTTATTCTAATCAGGAATATGCATAACATCTATAAAACGAATCCAGATGTGATTCAGGAACGAATAAATGTTCTTACCCGGATAATAGAAATTCCTAAATTTATTTCCGACATCAACGATTACTTTCCAAAAGTTCTTGACGAGAAAAGTAGCTCCACTAGCAGGTATTCTCCGATACAATAGAGATCCATACGGTGATGGTCGTTATATATCACCGGGCATCGTCAATATAACATCAACGATCGCAGTCAATCTAGTCGTCGATGGCAGCTATCGAGTAGATTTACAAAAATCCAATCAAGCTCAGCAAGGATACATTTTATACACATTTACCCCTCAAGTTCCCCCAGGGTATTTAATTGTATCAGAACCAATCAACGTTGTTTATCTGCGTTTGCATAATCCACTGTTATCAAGGATAAAGTTTAAGCTTACTGATCAATCTGGACACCTTTTGGATTTACAAGGAGAATCACTGAACGTAAATCTGTATGTGAGATCATAGATCTCGCGTTTGTGGAACCAAAAAAAAAAACAAAAAAAAATCTGAATAAATATTATTATCAGAATAAAAATAAATATTATTATCAGAATAAAAATAAATCTGATTCAGAATAAAATAAATCTGATTCAGAATAAAAATAAATAATCTGATTCTGAGTAAAATATTTATGGGGATGTTGTTAGTTCATTTTGTTTCATTTTATAATGAAAGAATAATTAATGTATGTAATGAATACAAAAACTATATTCGTAAAAGACAACGAAAATTTTCACGTTGATCAACGCCCCGCTCCAAGAAGTAAGGTTAGTGTTATGAATAAATATGGTGACCTTAAGGTATTAAAAATAACCGAATGACACTGTATAGGATTCTCACAACGATATTTTATTACACCTACGTCACGTGACGAACGTACACGGCGACGACTACAAAAGAAACTTCAAGCAAGGGTCTCACTGGAATAATTTTGGTGGTGGGATGCTTTGGTCATTTTGTTTCCTTTTATTTTTTTATTTTTTTTGTTATTATCAGAATAAAAAAATTATTATTATTATTATAATCTATCTGATTCTGTGTAAATATTTTTTTTACTGTATTTAGAAATAAATTATCCCTCTTGTTTAGTCACGATGACACCGTTGGTTTTGTCATCGTCATTTTCACTGTGGGTAGAGTAAACTCGTCGCTATCTTTCGCCAGTAACTCTTCCGCGACTTTACTCGCTGTCATAATCTCGTTCAGTTGTTTTATACGAGCTTTTACTTTCTTTTTTGTTTCGTATTCGTGAGATAATTCTGATTTAATTTTTTCGATTGAGCGTGAAAGAGGAACAAATTATTTCTGAATCAGAACAATATTGATAAAAATAAAATATTAATAAAACTAAAAATCTGAATCAGAAATAATATAATAATAAAAATAAAATATTAATAAAACTAAAAATCTGAATCAGAATTAATATAAAAAATATTTCTGAATCAGAATAATAAAAATAAAGATAAGAAAATATAAAAAATATTTCTGAATCAGAATAACATTAATAAAAATAAAAAAATATAAATATATTTCAGAATCAGAATAATATTAATAAAAATAAAAAATATATAAAATATTTCTGAATCAGAATAATATTGATAAAAATAAAATATTAATTAAAATAAATATCTGAATCAGATTTAATATAATAATAAAATAAAATATTAATAAAAATAGAAATCTGAATCAGAATCAATATAATAATAAAAATAAAATATTAATAAAAATAAAAAAATATTTCTGAATCTGAAAATAAAAATAAAAAATATAAAAAATATTTCTGAATCTGAAAATAAAAATTTACAAAACATATAGTCACAGCGCAACCCCAAGTGAACTCCTAGATTGCCAAACGACATTCTAGCAAGCTCAGGGGCATTCGAAATTAATCCCCATGTGAACTCCTAGGTTGCCAAACGACACCCTAGCAAGCTCAGAGGAATTCGAAATTAGACGAACACAATCCCCATGTGAACTCCTAGGTTGCCAAACGACATCCTAGCAAGCTCAGCGGATACACATAAACTTAACTAACTTATCTCTAGGGACGGCACATACACAAATGGGGCCTTCTCTACGTTCTACATGCACACTCTCCCTCGGGGAGTGCAAAAGTGCACCCACCACGTGATGACATGGTAGGAGAGTGTATTTGTCTGTTGAAGTTCGAGGGCTGGCGGAGCCCCAACTATTAAGAAACATTTGGCATCATACTGTCCCATCGACAATGTGTCTGCCATGGGAATCGAACCCCAGGCCTCAGTATCAGAATCCAACGTTCTTAACACTGTACCATGGTCCCATTCTTGCAACTACATGTTGGGAAATTACTTAGGTGAACTGCAGTGGTAAATCCTACACACGTTTCAGCTGAATAAAATGCAGTGTGATTTCACACACGTTTCAGAAGTTACAAACTGCAGTGTGGATTTACATTAATTTATAAAATACCTGTATTTTATTTCTGCCGGATGTCGTTTGGAAACATATGTTGCGTAGCTGTAAGATCTAAAAATAACCTAACTGGAATTTCACACATACCTACTGAGCACATATACACGCTTAACTTAATGAATTTGCACGCAAACTAATCTGAATTTATAAACCCTCCCAATGATATTATGATGGAGGGTAAATATCCTTCAAATCACTGACTATATACAAAAAATAAAATAAAATAACGCTACAGTAATGTAACAAGTGAGACAACTGTGCAGTTATTCTATCAGCGATGACAGAGTTATCTCGCTTAATCATTAAGAAGTTGACGCGTACTGAAATGTGATTCGCTGTTCAAATTTCTTTGAAAATACCGATTTTCTTGTATTATCTGCGACATACTGCATCGAACGCGGGATAATATAAAAGTATTTAGCAGCTGCATTTATTGATGGAAATGTTATTTCTTCGGCTGTCTCTTTATTTGTAGATTTAACAGTTCTTCTTGCAACCATTTTGTGCATACCCTTATCACCAAGTCTACAATTCTGCCTTTGCGTAATGGCTTGCAAATTCGATAAAGAATTATCGATTTTATCGCCCTTTAATGTGATCGATCACAAGGTCGTTTTCGATCAGTCCATGAAAACATTCGAACACGAATCTATGAGATAAATATCTTTTGTCCCTAGCATTAAATCTGAGATAACCAGTATTATCAACAACACCAACTGGTGTTTTCAGTCGACAGTGTCTGATTACACCATCACGAGATGCTTCATAATTCTTGATGATGGGATCTTTCACAAATTCATTTTGATCCATTTGTATACTAATATTATTTGCCTAAATTGTTATTTTGAAAATCTCGCGATGTAGACTTCGGCGGTTTTTATCTGGGGGTTGTCAGAGTTGCATTTTTTTAATCATAATTTCGTTCGAATTCTCTGTATCTTTTACCACCACAACGCACACACAACTGAGTTTCTCCTCTGACTCCAACATCACATCGTAAACACGGTTTTGGTCCTAGACTTCCATGTCGAAACTTAGAACCACATAATTCATTTACGCATGCGCGGTTACACGGAGTTGTAAATCCTATCATTAACCAACTGCATTTATTGGTTGCTTGAATCATTGTATTTATAATTAAAGTTTAATTAAACACATATTTGCCTTAATTATAATATGGAGGAATTTACGAGATTATCTGCAATTAAGCCTTTTAGAGCTAGATTTGATCTTCACAAACTTCCGAAATCTAAATTTAGTTTTTCGATCCAAATCTCGCTTTGATGAACAACGATATAAACTGATCGTATCAACGAAGCCAAGAAGGAATTTCGTGACGATGGTGCAGCTCATACATGGTCAACATTTAAAATCATAAATGGTATCGACGCTACAATGAATGACACAAGAGCAAGAAACATCATTAACTATCTCGATGATCAGCAATATATTATGCTGATAAAATTTATTGTGCAGACAGACGACGACGTTTGGATTATCCGTGACAAACGTGACCCTGTGCGCGTGACCGTTGGAAGTAGCATCGTCACGTTGAATAAAAATTCCAAACCAGGTACGCTGAGTGGTATTGACAAACCATATTACGAACAAGAGTATCCTGTGACTGCAGTTGTTTATGCGCTATATTCGTTAAATGATAAACCCAACGTCGATGATCTTGCGCCGATGAAACTGTCATGGATAAATTGTGTAGCTGAGCGAGTTACAGAACATTTCGCAGCAGATATACGTGGAAACGGTTTGACGGATTTTCGACGTGAAAAAATAAACACATGGGCAGAAAAAGTTAAAGATACCGGAGCGTCTATCAGCGACGTTGCTGAACTAGAAAAAAATTAAGATTTCCGATCACGGTGAAGACATTAACCAGAGAGATTTTATAAGCGCCGAAATACACGAAAAATGGAACTCCGATAACAATCACTGATCATAACGCGCATGCATGGACGTCAGCGGTGATGATATTTCCACGAAACAGGGCAGTTAAATTTTACAACGGCGTTATATTTGATTTTATCAACGATATCAGTAAGAGTGACCCTGTATCTGTTTGGTTGTTTCGAAGTGTCGATGATGGAAATTACGATCAGTTTGTGCGGCCTAGCGGAGAAATTTATCGTGCAGAATCACTCCACGAAGAAATGAAAATCTTGCTCTGAAATACACGAATGATGTTGAACAATTACTGAATAACTGTTTTACCGTTCCATCAGTTGCTGTTCACTTTGCTCAGGAGAAAAATGGTTGGAAACCTACAAGATTGGAATTTCTGGTTGATGCACAGCTAAGCTGCGTCGAATACAGACACGGTGGATTATGGAATACCGAGTACGACCACGACAGCGTTGTCTCCGTGGACATGGCAGCGTGTTATCCTGGAAGTTTTCTTGGATACAGAGAGTGTTCTGAATACTTTAAGAGATTTGGTCATCCAACACACGAGATGACAAGAGTTGCGATAAATGGACCTTTGCCAGATTTTGATCTGACTGGATTCACCTGCGTAGATTCATTTGAATTTGCACGAGATCTTCATCCGATTGTTTATGCGTGGTTTGGAAGACATTTTTCAGATAAACATTGGTCTCCAATAGTACTATTACGATATATGATTGATGTAAAAATATTAATATTGTTACGTGTAAGTGGCGCGATAATATCGTATCGTCCGCAGAAACAAGTTTGGTTGCCACAACCAAATAAGTTTGATGCGGAGTGCGACGTCAGGAAAGAATTTCATGATCGCAACGACAATGAAGTTGTTAAACTCGTCAATGTTGTATCTAGGTACCACAGTGAAAATAATGAAAAAGTTGCAAAGGATCTCGGCAGAAAAATAATCGGTAAATTTATTCAGGGTGGTGCGTATGATCATAAACGAACGTGTACCAGGTTGATCATGGACGATGCAGATACAACGGAGAGAAATATGTTTATAAACCGAAATGATGTTTATCTATCGAACGGAACTAAATTAGGTACAATTGTTAGTTACACCGATGGCGAGTCACCGCAATTTACTCAATTAAGATCTTCGATGCTCGCGTACGTTTCAATAAACTTATTATCGATGATAAACAAATTTGTTGATACCGCGGTTAGAGTTGCCACGGATTCATTCTACGTAAACAAAAAATATTTAGACGCGCTACGTGGATTACTTGGCACTGGTGAATGGGGATCATTTAGAATAAAACGCGAAAATATATTCGGTTATTCTCGATCCGCCGACGTTGAAATTGCGGAAAAGTATTACAAGAACAACAATCAAATACCAGCATCGACATCGCCATCTGTGTTTTATCCGTTATCCAGGCATAAAACCGTATACGTAAATGGATGTAATGGTTCTGTTAAAACAACACGCGCGATTGAATTATTTCGGAATTTTGATATGGTTTTGCTGACGCCCACACACAGACTTGCCCGAGAAATGACCGAACGGGGAGTAAAATCACAGACGTATCATAGTTTCTTTAGATGGTGCGGAGATACATGGACGTCATCGAGGATTGGAAACAAATATATTTCCGCGACTATTATCTGGGACGAAATTTGTACGGTGTCGTTGAAAGTATTAAAAATGTTTCTTGATAGGCTGTTATTGAAGAATACAGCTGTGATAATGTGTGGCGATCATGGTCAACCACCACCGTTTGCGGGGGAATCTCCACACGAATGGTTAAAAACATTTGTGGATTATTACGAAGAAATAACCGATGATCATAGAGCTATTGATGAACCGCTGAAGAATTTAAAAAGTTAATCAGACTGCAGCAAGATAGAATACAATGTGAAATAATGCGTGGAGTAATTCCAGAGACGTCCATGAATGATTTTGGGAATTTATGGAGACCAAATGATTTGATAGTTACAAGTAGAAAGATAGCCAGAAATAAACTGCAAGATAAATTATTTCTGCGTCACAAAGAAAGATTTTCAAATCTACCTGTACCATTATGTTATAGCCCAGCAGATACACGGCTGCAGAATACTGAAGTTGAAATTCCGGGTGGTGGTAAAAAACATCTTGTACTAAATGATATTGTCGCAGTTCCTGTCAGTGCTGTCGAGGGCGCATTACGCATGAATAAAACTCCATGGGCATTAGGATACGCTATAACAATTCATTCATCGCAGGGATTAGCTATCGCTGACACAAATGTTTGAATCGTCGATGATTTCATCAAGTGGTCGAATTTAGTTTATCTCGCGGTGTCTCGAGCTAGAAAAATATCTCAGTTACACCGGGTTGTTATGGATTGTATAATAACCGAAGAAATCACTGATGATGTATGCGATGAAGTTGTCAAGAAAAAATTATCTGGGTATCGACAATCTGACAAAAAAAAAAAAAAAAAAAAAAAAAAAAAAAAAAAAAAAAAACAACCAAAAAACGCGATTTTGATCTAGACGTTGGATTTATCATGACACTGAAACAACTACATAATAATCACTGTACAAGTTGTAACTGTAATATGTTGTGGCAGTATTCGAATAATAATCCAAGACAGTTTACCGTTAATAGAATTAATAGTAGTCTTGGTTACACACGCGAAAATGTGATGCTGAGCTGTCTTGAGTGCAATCGACGTAGGGGTGCCAGTTTACAGAAGTGAATGCGGTGGTAATTGTGTGTCTTCAGGAATTACTTGTAATTGTTCGCATACAAATCCACATTGAGGAGAAGTGGAATCTTGTCTATAGATTGCAGGTCTACCTGTGGATCTAACCACGCTGGAACTTTTATGTGTGGTCACACTCCAGATAGAATCAGTTGCTCTTTTTTTTACCCCCTTCAAGTTCACCGGGTTCATATGAATATCTGACAGTCACATTACCTAACACTGGCTGTTTTGAAAAGTCACGTTGTTGTATTGGTATATGTTTCTTTGTAATCGCGACGGTGAGTTTCATAGAAGTTGCACGAGTAATTTCATTATTTAACGCAGCTATCACACTTGGTAATCTTGCAACCCATTCGCGAGATCTCGTATCTGCCTGAACTATTTCCTTCGCATACTGGTATCCAAATAATCTCTCAGCACGTGTTCGATTAAATCGTTCAACAATTGCCTGATCACGATGAATTGCGGTATGTCCTCATCTGATTTTGACGAAACTGCACCAAGAAATTCTTTATCAGGATCAACCTGTAATAGTTGTGGCTATTGCAAGGGTACTCGTTGATAAATTCGTTCAAACACAGATGCAAGTTCAGTTGCTGTCTTTGTTGATAGCGGTTCTGCTTCTTTATATCTACTTGCAACATCAACGACAGTTAACGCGTATTTGTTTGTGCGTGATCGACGTCTACCAATTTTAATAGTATCGTGTGGTAAAAACAAAATATCTGCTTGATGAACTTCATTGGGAGTACTGACATCAAAATACGCGTACTGAATTTTTTTAGGTGGACGTAAATAGATTTGCCATATTGCCTGTCGTGCTAACCAATTTGCAGCAACAGAACGTGAGACTTTTGCTGCTTCAGCAAGTTTACTAATCGCTGCTCTGCCTCTCCAATATACTCTTGGACTATAATAAACCGATTCCATTATTTTAATAATCAGTTGATTAATTACCAGCCCCTAGGACTAGTTTACCTTTCATCGCAGATTTTACTAGGAAGCTAGCAAGTTTTTCTCTGAGAGATTTATCAGGTATAGAATTTAACGGATGAATCAACTTCACTTCTGCGAGGTGCCGTTGTTGTAAATCTTTGCTTTTATACGCAACATCATGAATATGATACGCTTGATCAATTGCGTTTATTGGGATATTCTCCAGGTTCTGGTTGGTCTTGGTTATCGAGTCGGATATCAAGACGAGTTCCAGGACCACAGTAATTTTAGCTAGGCAGATGTTTCTCACCAGGGTACTTGGCCCATGGAGTTCCTGGTATTTTCCCAGCGAATTAGCAATATCACCACCGGTTTTTGTTTTCGACGAAATAAATCTAAATTTTTTTGTGCCACATTTTTCACATTTACGTGTGAGAGCACGTTTCTTATTTTTAGTTGTCACTGTAGTTAATTCACTGCTGGACGTGGGTGCTCTACATCAAACACAATATAGATCCATAATATAAATTATATGGATATAATGACTTCTCAGCGACACGAGCGCGTGAGCCAGTTAAACACCATCCAGCACAACCAAATTCTATAAGGATGATAATAATTGGACCATCTATAAGTGGTAAAACACAATTGTTGCTTAATCTGATAATGAGATGGATGAAATGGGATAAGTTGTATTTAGTGGCACCATCCGTAGATGATCAGAGATGTTATAACGTTTTAAAGGATTTTGATGAAAATGCAAAGTCGTTGTATGAAGACGGCGACAATGATAGTGTTGTTGATTTTATCACCGATATCAATGATGCACCATCCGTAGATGACCTCGATGGACGTATTAATAATCTCGTAGTATACGATGATGTGATGCTAGACAAACAATCAAATCCAGCTCGGATATTTTCCCAAGGCAGACATAAAAACACAGTTGTAATTTATGTTACCCAGCGGTATACACAAATACCTAAAGTGATCAGAGATAACTGTAATATTTTAGTCGTTTTTAGCGGAGTTGATACACACACGTTGTGAAACATTCATCACACTTGGTGTTCAGGGGATATGGATTTAATTAAATTCAAAAACTTCTTTGCACAAGCCCAAGCTATCCCGTTTGATTTATAACGATAAATTTATGTGACTCCAGATCTAGGCATCGTGTTGGTCTCGATAACATTTTTGGTTAATTACAGCAGCAGAGAGGCTGACGACAACGAGTGCGTGTGCGCGTCGCAAACGAACACGCCTAAAATTTGAAATAAATAGTCAGCGCGGGGTAACAAAGTCTGTTTCCCATTGCATGCAAATGTACTCGGTTTAAGATTATTGACCTTATTTTTCAGTCTTCGTAGAACCCTTATTTTTGCAAACGGTGCCCTCTAAAAAAGTTGTAGGGTTCAGTCTCTCTGTTGCTATCCTCGTGTGCGACCAACTGGCCATTTACGAGTAATTAATGTGCGCACAGCGCACTATTTAATTTCGCGTGAGTGAAGGAATTCGAGCCACATCACCCACTCTTTAATTCTCTCAAAGAGTGATATTTAGTTTAAGCAGGCAGGATGAGGGACAAAAAGTCCCGTTCAACCTGTATTGAATGCTATCATGAGTGGGAATAAACCCAGCACACACTCATGATTGTTAATTTAGTGTTTCTGCCGCAGGTGGTAGTTTATGCCAGGTGGTGGAAAAGAAGGAATTGGGCCCGGTGTGGGTGATGTCTTGGCCCCTTTTGGTGGCTCTTGTGGTCCAGGGTATGAAATTTTCAATAAAATTTTTTATTGCCAAAAGTAAGGTGTCCGTTTCGCACATGATTTTTGAAATGATAGCTCCGTTCTTTTGTTGGTTTTTGTTAGTACAATTGAATTGGTTGTGTCCAAGGAGCGGTACCCTATGTTTTGGTCCTATGCTTAACATGGTGTTTTTTGCCACTTTGTGTAGCTGGGTCTGATGGCTTTGGATTTGTAGCCACCTTATATTTTCTAAGGGTTACAGGTCGGGTTTACGCGCGTTGTGCATAGGGACTCTGATGCTCAGGGTTTATGACCACCTAATAATCTTTGGTTCGATTTTTAGGGCCAGAAGTTTGGATCTATGTTAGAGCGTGAGAGTAATTAGTTACCACATTGTGCAGTGGGACCCTGATGGTCTGGACATTTGACCACCTTATACATTTTGTTTCGTTTGGTTCCATATGTGTGGGTCTTATCATTTGGTTTAATTGTAGAGTGTTGATCTGATACTCCTTGGACTTTAAATTTAGTACCATCACCATTGTTAGAGTTAGAGAAAGTAAATTTACACCTAGTACCCTCATAAGTGTTATGGTTAGGGAAAGTAGATTTTAAACCTAGTACCATCACCAGTGCTAGAGTTAGAGAAAGTAAATTTAAACCTAGTACCATCACCAGCGTCAGAGATGGAGAAAGTAGATTATTGTTAGAGTTAGAAAGAGAGTATATAGTATATAGAGATAGTATATATATATATATATATATATATATATATATATATATATATGGGTTTTTTTCTTCAATTTTTTAGAAAGAGTTAAAAAGGGAGGGGGGAACTCTCTCACACTAGTTATTGTTATTTTGCATGCCTAAATAGGGTTAGAGGGCAAGGAGGGTGATTGTGGTTAGGAGGAGGGTTTATTTTCATGTGGAGATGTTTCTATCTTGCACGGTTATAATTTGTGGGTTCTGGAGTATTGTGTCTTATATTGAACCGCCGCGGTTATTGACTGTTAGGTGGTGTTATATGATGTTGAGTGTTTTTGTTTTTGTTACATTTTTCCCTTTTTCCTATGGCAGAGATAAGGATTGATTGTTTATTTGATTCCTTGACGTGAAAAATGAGGCTAAGGCTCCAGCCTGCGCACAGGCCGGTACATGCCCCTACTTGGGCTGTAAACCGAAGCTCTCTCCCCATCTCCCACCCCCTGGTTCAATTTTTAGTCGAATGGCGTCAACCCTGCGCAAGACAGACATCTTTGCTGTATAGACAGGTCCCAACGACGTTTCAAAGACATCCATCTGGAAGGTTGTTCTTATATTGTCGCCTATTTAATTTGTTTTGGTCCTACTTTGATCAGTTTTATCGCCTACTGAGAGTCTTTGTATGGTTTTAACTATGTTAAGTTTTTCATCCAGTTTTAATTTGTTTCTAGCTAAGTATGTTTTATTAATTAATTGTTTGATTCCATGAGGGGAAAGATGAGGTTAAGGCTCCAGACCGCGCACAGGCCGGTACATGCCCCTACTTGGGCTGTAATCCAAAGCCCTTCCCCATCTCATCCCCCCTGGTCCAATTTTAAATTATATTGACGTCTATTTAAATTGTTTATATCTACCTCTCTTTAACAAGTTATTTTCAAAGACATCTATCTGGAATATTGTATCTTATATTGAACCGCCGCGTTTATTGGATGTTAGGTGATGTTATATTTTCCCCTTTTTCCTATGGCAGAGATAAATCCCAGTATATTTATATACACCGACTTGTTGTTGGATGTTTTGTTGATGAGAAAGTTCGGGTATTGGTCTGGGGCTTGTATGTTTTTTTGTTTTTCCTGAAAGTTTTTCCTTTCTGATGTGTATTTGGGGCAGTTATTGAAGATGTGTTCTAATGTTTCAGGAACGGGACAGTGGGGGCAATTTATGCCGGCTTCTTTTATGCCTGGCAAAAATCTTCCAAAGCTGTCAGCTAGAAGACGTTTTCCAGTTTTGAGTCTGGTTATGACTTTGGAGTCATACGGATTTACCAGTGTAGGGGCACTGATGTTTCTACCAACTTGTTTCTGCAGCTGGTAGAGTTTTCTCCCTTTTCCTGTATTATCCCATTCCCTTTGCCATTTACAATCTATTTTCTGCCTTATTATACTGTATATTTCCAGTGTGCTGTAATCCAATTGATATATTTCGGATTCGTTAAGCTTTCGTTGGCTTCTTGGTCTGCCCGTTCGTTTCCTGGAATATCAGCGTGGGAGGGTACCCACATAAATTCCACAGTATAATTTTGTTGGTCCAGGATTTTAAGTCTTGAGTAGACTTCCCGTAATAGATTTTCTCTGCTGGATTAGTTCTTCGTCTCCAGGATTCGTAGCACACTGAGGGAGTCGCTAATTATCACTGCTTTTGTTGTTTAGGTTTCTTGAATCCATTTAATTGCTTCATTAATTGCCCAGAATTCGACTGTATAAATGGAGCAGTGATCAGGTAGCCTTGCCCCCAGTGTAGTGTTTTCCCCCGGAATTACTACTGCAGCTGCCGTACGCATGGGTTCTCGTGATTTTTACCCATCGGTGTATATTTGTGTGAAACCTTCATACTTATTCGTAATATCAGTTAAAATTTTGGCCCCTACTTTCTAGTGGGTTTATTTGTTTGTCCCCATAGTTTAATGCTTTGACATCGATTCTGGGGGTCTTACAGGTCCATGGTGCGGTGTCAGGGTATTGTATTAATTCCATTTGGGTACTTGTGATTTCCAATTCCCTTTTTAGGTCATGGATTTTTTCCCCTCCCGGTAGGTTTGCTAACAGTTTATGTCGAAAGGGTTTGTTGCACTTGTTAATGATAATGCGAGTTGGGTGCGATTTCGGGTGGATTGATATACGGGTCTCATATCGCGCGAATGAATGAATACTGATTTAAGTCGCATACGCATACAAGTGCTTGCGCTTCTGGTTAATGCTCGATGGTCGAGCTTTTTAATTGTTCGGAGTTGTAGGAATGGTGCCGCTACAACCCCACTTAAATGTGCGATGGTCGCACTATTTAATTAGTCTGGTCGAGGAAAAGGCGTAAAGTGACCCAGAGGGGTTGGGGTGGGGGATGGATGTTGTCTCCCTCAAATGCAAGGCCGCACTTGATTGGTCAAATTTAGTCCAGTTGTACTAATGGACAGGCCCTAATACCAATTGTGTGTAAGCCACCTGTGCAATTATCCAAATTCTCAAATGGTTATGTAAAATTTGTTCCTACGACCTAACTATCGAATTTAATTCTAGTACATAAGCGTACGTGAAATAATTCCCTAACAATTTTGTGCTACATGTCTATGCGACATTATTGTTTTTTGTGTCAATATTAGGTATAAGATTATAATTTTGATCGGCAACCAAAGAATAAAATAAGGTGTATTGGTTTTATCGAAACGGGATTCTAAGCCAAAATAGAATCCCTTGATAAGAGGCAATTGATAGCCTTTAAAAGGGCTGTTAAGTTGGCAGCGAGAAGGTTTTTCGGCGTAGCTCATCTTTACACATCCCTGCCGTAGTACATGGAACGTCATAGGTGCCTACTGGAATTGCCTCAAACTCGTGGATTCTACCTAGTTCAATGGCGGCGTTCATAAGGGTGGTGAGTGGGGCCCGGTGGTACGCTTTTTCGTAGTAATCAGAGAGTACAGCCTTCCCAAAGTGCCATTGTTGTGGTTGGGGTTTTCTAATTTTCGTAGCCCGCCAAGCCACATATCTTACTGCACACGCGAAGTTGTAAGCTTTTCTTTCGCTGTGAAGGGTTTCCTCGATTCCTATTTTTCTGTAGCGTAGTATAATTTCTTGTGTCGCTTGGTCGACCTCATCCCCACCCTCTTGGGGCCCTTCGTTGTCAGTTTCCTCAGTTTCTGTATTATCTTCGTGTTCAGGAGCTGAGGTTTCAGTCGAAGTGGAGAAGTCCGTCTGGGTGTCCATGTCCTTCTTGCGTCGCTGCCGAGTCTGGGTTGATGTAGTGGATAACAGCTTCGGGGGTGTTTTTAACGTCTCCGGGAGTCCCGGTTCCTTGTTAAGGCTTGTGTATCCGAGTGGTTGGCCTCCCTAGCCTGGGCTGCTTTCCTCCTCGCAGTACGATTCCGTTTGCTACGTTTTTTTTTAAACAAGTCCAAAGTCTCCCGTTTCTTCGTTATTTATTTCTCCTCCCGTACTGCTATCCAATACTAAGAGAAGCGTGGTTCTCTTCGCTCCAGCCCGCAAGCTCCAATTAGTTGCTTGTCGTTTTCCAAGTGCCTTAATAGCCCTCAGTGCTGGAGCGGGAATGACTGCAATCGCTGGTATCCAATTTGGCGCCATGCGGATTCTTTGCTCTGCAGTACTGACTTCCATCACTACGTGTGCTCTGTACAGCTGCTCCGTGTGAACTGATATTGCGCGATGATTCGGATTATAGTCGCGTATTGCACGCAGTGCTTTTGCGACTGATTGTGGCCCTAGGCTGGGCGACAGTCCCCTTAAGGGGGCACTTGGCCCCGAGCTGGGCCTTTCTGCATCTTGCCTCGTTATCCTATCAATGTGGACGTACCTACCTCGCTCCCAAACGGCAGACCCACCACCAGGTCTCCCACCCTGGCCGCATCCCCCACCCCACCCGCCTCCAAAGATCAATCCGCCCTGCTTTATCTCAGCCGGGCAGACTTTTGATCAAATCCTTTCCAGTTGTGCCTACTGGTGTCCCTATACCAACACTGTGTGAGCCACCTGTGCAATTGATCAAATGTTACAGAGTTGTGAATTTAGAAGATATTCTTATGTTGGAATTTTGCGTACTGAGCGTACTTATATTGGCCAAAAATTTTCCAATCAGCTGGATGTGAGTCATCCGTTACATTTTAGCGCCGCTTAGATATTTTTGGTTGCAGATTTTGAGCCGCCGTCCAAAAGGATCATGATTGCATTGTGGTGGTCTTCGAAAACGAAAGTGAAGACTATATCGCGCGAATGACCAACTCTCTACAGCATGTCTCAAGCACGGACGTGAAGGAAAACATCCCCTCTCACCAACTACTCATATCACCTACCAAACAATCCATAGTGATGAGAGTGCTAACCTAAAATAAATTTTTATACAAAACCACTATACTTTCTATCACAATATAGTGGAGAAGGAATTTTTATTTTGTCTACAAAACATATTATTACCTATAATCACATCAGCAAAGGAGTTAGTGTTTATAGTCACACTACTTCACATTGACAACTATTATTTAGTTTAGGGACACTTTTTTGTTAAGGGAAAAAACAAACACAAATTCACGCAAACGTACTCACACGCATACAAACAAATACACACACAAACTTACGCGCACGCATACAAACACACGCACACGTACGCGAACGTATACAACACAAACACACACACACAAACAAACGTACGCGCACGCATACAAAACACACACACATACACACAAACGTACGTACACACACACAACATTATATGATTGGCAACTTGATCAGTCTCTCTTTTCTAGAGATCTGGTTAGCCCTGAGAAGGACTGTTTTTTTTTTCAACTCTAAATACACCTGGTTAATGGTGACATCTCCCAGGCCGGGCACCACAGACACATCTCCTACTCCAGTCAGTGTCGCAATTAACAGCTGTGGTTGGGAGCGCAGAGGCCACTTGATTGGCTTCAGTATTCCAATCTTCAGTTTCTGTGATTCTGAAAACTTGTTCCTTCTGTCTTCTACGCCAGACCCGAGGATGATGAGGTCTCTGCGGTTCTCACTGGCTTACTAACTCCTGTTCCCAGTTTTCTGTCTGGGGGACTGGTACTGGTTGTGGCTGACGTTGTTGCGGCTGTGGTGATGGTAATGGCTGTGGAGGTGTCCTCACCTCAGGCTTGACCTCACACACTGGCCTAAGCATGAGGTGTGGCAGGATGCTTTCTTTCTTCTCTTTCTTCTTTTTTCTCTCCTCCTCCTCCTGTTCTATCCTGGCTTCCTCCTGTATCGCCTCCATGGCCAGCTCATCCAATAAACGTCTGGCATACTCCAGGTGCATTTGGAGTTCAAGCAGTTTACTGATTCTGCTCATTTTGTCACTGTTGACTGGTCAAAGTTGGGTGGCCAGACTTACTTAATTTGGATTAAGGTCGCTTTCGCCAAATTGGGCTTGTGCGACCGATTAATGCCCCCATTGGAGACTGATTGATGTTTTCGAGGGGGACGGAATAGTGGCGCGTCCCCCTCGCTTTAATGCACACAGAGTGTGCTGATAGATTTTGTTCGTATTCGGAACATTGAGTTCCACAAGACAAGTGGTGAGTGGGAATTGACCCTCACGCACTCACATGGTTAGGTAAAAAATGCCCGGTCGAGGCAAGGCAGGAAAGGTGGTCGTGAGGAAGGCGCTGTACATCCGGGTTCTTTTTGAATCCCTATTTTCCGAAAAATAAATGTTGGCGTCTAGACGTAATTATAATTTGACGATATTATTTGTGCTGCTTATAGAGGTGGTAATGATACAGTGGGCCAATCTATGCTAAATTTTGATTTAAATTTATTTTAATTAGTTAATATTTAGTTGGGGACTGATGGCTGGGTTTCGCCACCTTATATACATCTAGATTTTGGTCCATATCCTAAATTAATTTAAGGCGCCACCTTGTGTGGCTGGGCCTGATGGCTTTGGAGTTGAGCCACCTAATAAAGATAATATGAGGTCTAATGCTATGACTATATTATGTAGATTCAAGATTTTTAATGCGCCACATTGTGCGGCTGATCCTGATGGCTTTTGGTTTTAAGCCACCTTATAAAGCTAATTTGGGGTCTTACGTTATATTTAGTTACGTAATTAGTCAAATTGTTGCCGCATTGTGCAGCTGGTCCTGATGGCTGGGTTTTGTGCCACCTTATAATGACTAAGTTGAATGGGTCAGTTTATTTGTTTGTATTTTAATGATCCACTGTATCACAAGATGTAGAAGAGACAAAGAAGGAGTTGTTAGTAATTTTATTCTGGAAAAATTGTGATATATGGTTGTCGACTTGGATACCTGTAGTCATATTGCATTGCTTGACGAATCCCAATCCCAATGCCGTATATGGCAGTTGAATTGCAAGGTATAGAAAGGTAAGTTGGTAAACAAGGAACCTGGATACATGCAGTCGCATTGCATTGCCCGACGAACCACACCTCTCAACTCGAAATCGTTCTATGAGATCGGAGATGAGGCAAGGGCTCCAGCCCGCGCATAGGCTTGTACATACCCCTAAGTGGGCCGTAAACCGAAGCCCCCACCCCATCTCGCACACCCTGGTTCGATCATTTGGTGTGGCTAACGTCAGGCAACTGTTTCTGCTACTGTTTGTTATGATTTACGGTGACGAGTTGGAGTATGAATTAAATTTTCCCAATTTTATCAATCTCTCTAAGGAAGAGTAAAATTGACTCGTTGGTTATGTTTGGGTTAGGGTTACTGTGGTATAATAGGTCTGGATAGGAACATGGCCAACCAATTGCTTTAAGGGAAGTGAATAGTTTTTCCCTTTGTTTTGGGTATTTGTGGCAGGTGTTAAACACGTGGTGTAGATCCTCAGTACTGGGGCAATAGGGGCAATTAGAATTTCGTTCTGTATTGGATTTGATGTATCTCTCCATACGGCCTGCTAACAATGTTTTGCCAGTTTTAATTTCTGTTTATGATTCGTTGGTCATGTTTATTAAGAGTTGGTGGGGCTTTGATCGTGCGGCGCAGTTTTTTGTATTGTATACAGTTTGCGACCCTTGGTACATAAATCCCATTCTGTTTGCCATTTTGCAACGATTTTTCTTAGATATCATGTTGTATAACTCTGAGATGCTGTAGTCAATGTGAGTGTAGTTTGCGCTATTAAGTTGCATTTTAGCTGCTAAGTCAGCTTTGTCATTTCCCGGTATATTAATATGGGATGGCACCCACATGAATTCTATAATTTGGTCTTGATTTGGCATATTTTTTAGAAGCAATCTTGTTTCTTTTAAGAAATTTTCCTTTCCAGTTGTATTTCCGGTTTCCAGGGAGTATAAAATGCTAAGCGAATCGCTCATTATTAGCGTTTTGGGGAACTTACGATTGTCTGCCAATTTGATTGCTTCTAATATAGCCCAGAATTCTGCTGTGTATATAGAGCAGTTATCAGGTAGTCTTGATCCATGTTCTTCATTTATCTCCGGTATGGTAAGGGCAGTAGCGGTTTTGTCTGGGTTGTTTGTTTTTGATCCATCGGTGTAAAGTTTGATATAATCTTTGTACTTGGTGTCGATTATTGTTAACACTTTGGATCTTATCTCTAGCGGGCGGTCTAGTAGAGCCAAAGGTTTTCGCTAGGAGATTAATGGTGGGTATTTGGCATGTCCAAGGGGTAGAGTCTGGATACTTGGTGGTTTCCGTTTGGAGCTCTTCTATATTTAGTTCTTTACTTAACTGATGTATCTTCTTTGCCGATGGTGGGTTCGGAACGAGCTTCTTACTGAATGGGACATTGCATCTATTGATGATGTCTCTCGTAGGGTGTGAGAGATCATGTACTGAGACTCTCACTGCATATCTTAATATCAACTCTTCTCTTCTCAATGCGAGTGGTGTCTCATCTGTGAGGAGTTGCCTTTCTTCTTTGGATGTGTTTGGTAGGGAGCCTGTACATGTTCTTAACGCCTTGGTTTGGATTATGTCCAATTGTTTAAGGAGGGTTTGTTTTGCTGATGCGTAAATCTGGCACCCGTAGTCCAGTTTCGATCTAATTAAGGCCCTATAGAGCATCAAAAGTGTGTCCTGATCAGCTCTCCATTTCACACCTTCAGTGGTTTTAAGGAGATTAAGGTCACCGCTACAGTTCCGGACTAGTTCTGTAATGTGATATTTCCATGTAAGATGTTGATAAAAGTGCATGGCCAAAAAGTTTGCTACTTTCTCAAATTTGATAATTTCGCCTTGTAAGTATGGGGTGTTGGGTTATCTTGTACCTAAGTTTAGGGGAGAATAAAACTCCTGTTGTTTTCGCTTTTGATAGTTTAAATCCCCATCTATATGCCCATTTGCCAAGTTTTGTTAAATTGGTTTGTAAATCAACGATGAGTTGTTGGCTGGTTGGATTACCTGTTTTCCATATGCCGCTGTCGTCAGCAAACTGCGATAAGTCGATTTTGTTAAAGTCGACAGCATGTTCTAGGTCGTTGATCATAATGTTGAAAAGGGTTGGGCTTAGGACACTTCCTTGCGGGGTACCGTTCTCGAGTTCATAAATTTCGGAATACTGGTCCCCTATTCTGGTTTTAATCTGTCTTCCTTTTAGGAAATTATGGATCCATTTATGCATACGGCCATTTATCCCGTAATGATTTAATTAGGTGATAAGACCGTCAGTCCAAACTAGGTCAAAGGCTTTCTCTAGGCCAAGAAAAATCGCTATGAGATGCCGATCGCATTTTCGTTTAGCATTAAATGCTAGTTTAATGCAAGATTCAAGCCTCACTAGTTGGTCTAAGGTGGATCTTTTGTTACGGAAGCCGCTTTGGTTTTGGGAGATCAGGTTGTTGCTTTCCAGTTGATGTTTCAATATGTTGTTGAGCATAGTCTACATCACCTTGCTTAAAGTGTCAGTGAGTGAGATTGGTCTGTATGATGATATTTCTGTGGTGTCCTTTCCGGCTTTTGGAACTGGGATGACTATTGCTTGTTTCCATTTAGTAGGGATCTGTCCTGTTTTCCATGATTGATTTATTAAATTTAATAAGCTGCTTTCAATATTTGGAGGGATGTTTTTGTATATTTCGTATCCTAGATTATCCTCTCCTGGTGAGGTTTTTTTTTTATATCCCTAATAGCTATTTTCCATTCATCAATAGAAAAATCAGCATTGAGCGGGCTGTGTTTGGTATCTAGGTCTGTGTAGAAATGGGGGTGTTTTTCTTCTACCATTTTCCGATGTGCTTGGAATTGAGCTGAATGATTATTATTACTGCTCATGTCTGAAAAATAGTTTGCCAGATGGTTTGCCTTTTCTTTATTAGTTGTCATTCCTTGGATAATGGGCATGCTGTATGCAGCTTTGCCTTTCACGGATTTTATCTGGTTCCAGACTCGCTTGGAATTGCATTTTTTGTGGTCATTGGTAGAACAGTATTCATGCCATGTTGTTTCCTTTGCCTTGCGGATTACTAGCTTGGTTTCTTTTTCCTTAGATTTGTATTCTAAGTAATCTGTTGATTTGCCTGTGTTTCGGAATTTGTTCAGGGCCTTCTTCTTCTCTTTGATTATGCTACTGCACTCATCATTCCACCATGGGATGGACGGTTTTGTAAGGGAATTGTTCCCTTTTCCTGTTTTAGGGATACTTTTTGTGGCAGCTGTATTTATTACGTCTAGGAAGTTTTGGTTGAATTTGTCAATGTCACCATCCTGTATATGTTCTTCGGATACGCTGGTAAGTAGAGAGTTGAACATGTGCCAGTCGGCTTTATCCAGTCTCCATTTGGGAATTTTAGAGGAGTTAGTTATTGGGTGGGTGAGATTGACGGTGATGTGTATAGGGAAGTAGTCGCTTCCTAATGTGGTTTCTCGATCCACGTCCCAGTTAATCAAGGTGGCTAAGTTTGGAGTGCTGATCGTTAGGTCTAATGCGGATAAGGAGCCATCCTCTGGGCTAATCCTAATTTTGGTTTCGTCATTAAGTATTACTAGGTTATTGTTGAATACCCATTCCTCGATCATAGAACCTCGTTTGTTTAGGCGGGTTTCTCCCCATCGTTTGCTGTGTGCGTTGAAATCGCCACAAACTATGTACCCATTTGCAGAGCTGATTATCTGGTCATATTTTAGGGGTGAAATATTGTATCGTTTTTCCATGGTCATAGCTATACTGAAGATTTCTATACTGACCTGGTCTATGTGGACTAGTATTGACTGATATTCTAAAGTTATTGGGAGAATTCCGTCAGAGAGAGGGTTTGATTGTTGTTTAAAGGTTGTATTTGGGAGTAAGTCGCTGACAAAGATGGCAAGACACCCCCCCCCCATCTCCATTTTCAATGTCCATCATAGCATATTTGTACGTTGAATATCCGGGGGGATTTTTGGTAAATATTTGGAGGTTTGTTTAAGTAAGGTTTCTTGAATACAAATAATATCTGGATTTTGTTTTGTGTTATTTAGTTTGATAAGTAGTTCTGGCATATTCATATTCAGCCCCCGACTATTCCATTGCCAAATTACTAAGCAGTTTTTATTAGTATTATCCATCTGATTAATAGTTAATTAATGTATTTTGATTCCGTATATTTAATGAAAGGAAACAAGGTGTTTTTCCAACACGTCCGTAAGTAATTTAAAGAAAGGTATGCAAAGCATGCGATCCGATTGGGTGAGGGTTGCAATACCCGCCAATAGATCTTTTATGTAATGTATGATAGAGATGTTAGTAAAGGATTCTAAATTCCTATGGTTGTTAGTTGGCGGTATTGGTTTGTTGCCAGCACTGCTTTTTCCATTGTTACCTGCATTGCTTACCGGCGGGATTGGTTTGTTACCAACATTGCTTTTTCCATTGTTACTGCATGGAAACTTGGTTTGTTATTCTTTCTTCTGTATGGTTCAAAGTCTGGTGATATACACGTTTGTCTATCTGCGAATTTGAGATTGAACCGCTGTTATCACTAGCATTGCTTTTTGGGGTGGATTTGTGCTCAGCTTGCTCACTAATCCTTTTGATGGGTTGTAAGGTTGGGTTCTCTGTCAGCTCAAGGGGAGTAGGAGAGTTATTTTTAGGGTTAGTAGATTGCGCGGAAGGTACTGTGCGCCTGCTCTGCTGTGTACGCAGTAGTGGCGTCAACGATTTGGCTCTTAGATAGGTTAAACTTTTTTCCTCCATAAGACGGATTATTTCCTTTTCCCTTAGGGCGTAAGTAGTAAAAGAATATGAGGTTTTTAGCTCAGAGACCCCCTATCCCCCAAAACAAGTATACATTCCCTATCATAGAGACCTCCACCCACCACCGATCCCTTATCCAAGTGACATCTGCATCAGATACTATAGACCAGACGGCGGCTAATAATTTATCGATCAGGGAAATGTATCATATTACAGAGACTTGGTTTTGTTTTCCCAGCTGTTCTAAAAAGTACGTAATGGAAATTCCAAAGAACATTCAAGAAGGTACGTAATGGAAATTCCAAATATTACATAATGGAAATTCCAAAGAACATTCTAGAAAGTACGTAATGGAAACTCCAGAATAACGCTATAAAAGGCAGGCAAAATTATTCTCCGTGTTCATTCAGCAAGTGGATCTGTACCTGAGCAGGTAAGTTCTTTCTTATATTTTAAAGAATTTCATCATCTATCATTAAAACATCAACGGTAGCTAACAGAAATAATTCATCATCGTGTTTATATAAATAAAATTTAACTTTTCCGCTTACTTTTCGATGACATTCAAATAACTCTCTCATTGTTACCCTGTTGACAAAATACTTACAACCTTTTTCAAAAACCTTCGACCAATTTAAGTTAATATTAATCTTGGTATATTTTTCTTGACTGATCGGATTATGAAGATTATCATACTTTAACATAAGCTCATCTCGTAATTTTTCAAGATAATCAAAATATTTGCTGTTATCCGATTTAATAAGCGAGAGTTTTCTTCTATCAAATTTACTAAAACAAATTTCATCATTAAATTCAAATGATAATTGCTGGCCATTAACCATTAATTTTTTAATTTTGCTACTAACTCCATCAGCTAACGTTAAATTTTCGAACATTATTTCTAAAGTTTAGCAAAATTAAGTAAAGATGATATCGAATATATCACCTCCGGTACTGGCATAGTGTCCGAACGCAAGCATATTAATTCCGTCCTCGCAATATCGTTTGTCATCAAAATTGCTTAGTCCACGTTTTATAATTGTATCTGTTTCAGGTTTATGATGATTTGTTCTGATAACATTTGTTTTAGTAAAGCTGACATTATTGTTTAGTGCTGCCTTAAAATCATCAAATTTCATACACATTTTTACGTATCCGCGAGGTATACCTTTTGCTTGTTTTGTCAATTTACTGTCATCTAAAATTCCAGCATACATTTTAGTTCTTAATCCAACAAATTCCTTAACTGGCATAAACATAAATTCATCTTTCATCTTGCCGATGACTTTCTTGTTAGCTGGATCATGAAATCCACTACTTGCTGGATAATCCGATAAATCAAATAATTCCTTATGATCATAAATATCTTGATAAACATCCTCACATTTTATGTTATAAACAAGTGAATCCGTGTCAGTAAATAGCAACTCCGAATCTGGCCAAACTATCTTCGTAAAATTATAGTGAAAATCGTACATTAGCCATTTTGATATGTCAAGTACAGCTGCACCAACATCGGTTTATTTAACTTTAAATTTGTCTTTCGTCGCCGTATTGCAACAAGATTTTCATTAAATATTTTCATACTAACAAAACCGTCATCGTTGACTAATCTATTTCTGCGATTTTCATCATTTACAATTTCAATATTGACTCGCTTTCTGATATTTTCCATAGTCTTACCGAATACTGAATTGTTCATCAACTTGAAAAAGTTTTCTCAAAGTCGGTCTTAGCAATAGCACGACGTTTGGTATTTAAATCAATATAATCTGCCATCCAACGAGATTGATTAAATTTTAGCACGCGATGAACCTTTCTAAGAACTAAGCCGTGGTCGATTGCTTGTTTTAAATTTTTGTAATGTATCACGTAATTTCGTTTACTGAGTAGATCTGGAACTAGCTTATTAACGATTGAATTTTTTGCCGCCGAAAAAGTTTGTTGTTCAGGCGATAATAAACTGTAATCGATCATCATTGACTCTGCACAGAACGGATAGTCGTTATGTAGATCATGAAGTTGTCGGGGATAATCAAGATCAATTTCAACAAAATAACTGACATCGGAAAATTATTATTGATTTTTCTGGGGAGATTTTTCTCGGTTTAGCTAAGAAATTGATCTGGAGTTATCCAATGAAATCCACTGCACGGCAATGTGTCTGACATTGCATAACCATATAAATGATTAGCGTGTTGATAAATAATATAATTTGACGGTAAATTTTTATTGTAATTTTATAAATACTTATTGTTAGCTACCGCATATTTTTTGGTTATAACACTAATTCCGCCGCGAATTCCTTTTTCAATAAAATTGAACATATCAACATCTGTCAAGAGATCCAGTTCTATTTTACTTGCTTTTAGCAGAGCATTCCATGACAATCCTGGCGCAGAATAATATCAACACGGATCTAATCCATAATTTTCATGACTAACTCGACGAAAATTCTCGAAAACATCGGCGAGTAATAACATCTGATTTCAAATATAAATCATGATAATCACCAAGTGTCTTACAACCAAATTTATTCCAAGTTTCTTGTGCGTATTTATAATCATCATCTGATATACCTTCACCTTTTAGCTGCGAGTAAAAATTATCTCTGGGCGGCAGAGAAGTTTCATCAAATCTGCTCCAGTCGTCGAGGTACTCGTACGGAAAGACACCTTTTTTTTGTCAGGTAGGTATAATCCCCACCAAAACAACTTTGTAGATTACCAAAACTACTACCAGCGCTTGCAGCGCTGTTTACAAGCTCATCCAGCGGCGCCGCCATAAATTGCAAGCTGTCGATGAAACGTAATTTGCCATGCATAACTGACATATACTTTTCAAAATTGTTTGGAATACATTTTATTACATTTTAGTTTAGATCTAATTTCCTCATCGCCAAATGCTTCGACAATAATATGACTATCATAACCACGGAAATTATGTAAAACGACAGGAATAAAATCTGGCGCATGAAATTTCAAATTACAATTATTATGTGCTGCTCCACGATATTGGCCAGTTAGATGACAGTTATCGCTCACTTTATCAGGGCTGAGGACTGGTTTCTCGCAGATATGACAATTAACTGCCTCATCAAAATCAAGTTGTTGTTTTGGTGTTATTTTTATTGGAGCTGTTTTAGATATTTTGTCGGTGATTTTATTAACATCATCTATTAAATTTTTTAGTAACCACACGACATGATTTTTACCTCGATGTAATTTTATTGGACTTGAAAATTTGTCGTTGATGCAACAAACTATTTTATAAGCTACTCCACAAGGAACATGTTGTATTTTTCTGGTGCTTGATTTATTTGGATCATTTTCTACACCTGGAACAGGAACAAGTAAACACTCGAAGTCAGCATGAATAACAAATGGAATACTTAATTTATGATCATAATTTTTAAATTTTAAAACTTTCTTTTTCTGTTGGTATTGTTATTTTTTTAACGTTAACGCAGTATTTAACATGATCTTGCAATAATTAATCGCTAGAAAAACCTTGTAAACAATGATAACAAAAAGTTTCTTATTTTTATTTTTGCTATTTTGTCTGCCTACCAACCCATTGAAGTTTTTTGATCCGAACGTAATGTCCTTTATAAAACATCAAGTTTATTGTGTTTTGTGTAGCTTTTTCTGAGCTGTATCTGGGATAAACATTTTCGTGGTCGTCAAGACCAAACACATTAACTGAAATATTATTTTGTTTCTCAAACTTTGGTATTTGATTTTCTGCAACTGGAAAAGTTATCCTAACTAGATTTAATTTTGACACATGACTAATATATTTGTCGACGCGATCAGCATTTTTTTCTACTGGAAATATCGCAGAAAAAAAAAGCCCATTGAAAACATTTGTTATCAGTATTTTTTGCGTTTATGCAACATTTTTTGTTTTTAATCTTTTGGGGGAGATCAACATAAGAGCTGCCCCGAAGTACGTGATATTTTGCTGCGTGAAATAAAACTTCCTCCATCACCTCAAATTTCCAACCTGATCCTGATGCAGTAAATTCTTCCAATTTTTTATTTATTTCCTGATGTATTTCATCGGCGACTGAGGAAATATTTGTTCCAGTTAATATTTTTCGTGATTTAGCTATTAAATATGGTTTGGCAATCTCTGCATCTTCTTGAGATGCTTGTAACTTTGATAAAATAACATGATACTGTACTATTAGTTTGATAATTTTATGTAGTGCAAGTTCTCGCATTATAGTCGGATGCAGAAGATGAAACAAATTTGTAGAGTAAAAATTTGCTAAAATATTTTGATTATCAAATTTATAACTGTTATCGTAACCGGAAAATGCGGTAGCTATTTATGTAGGATCTCCTATAAGGCTCTTTTTGGCTATATCTTGCAATTTCAGCATTGTTATATAACATCGTATATATTTAATTGATATTGCTAGTTGAGAAATTAATTAGAGATAAAAAAAAAAATGCTTATAATATAATGACACAAAATTTGAGTTACGTAAGACTGACGGTAGAGGAACAGGAACAATATCATGTTCATCCAACCTACAACTTATATGCCGCAAATGCACTTGGTTCAGTGATTCTCGTCAAGTAAGGAAAAGCGATCGGCAAATTAACACCAGCTGGTCATAAAATTAGTGTAAAAGGTGAAAATGCTGAGAGTTGAAATGTTTCGGAAAGATTTTATTTATACGATGTTTTGTGATGAAATTCCAGAAGGACAACGAGTACATCATGTCAATGGCAAAGTTACTGATGATAATATTGAAAACTTGTCTTTGCAAGATGAATTTTTCAACCTCATCCTGTATTTGATTTATACGAGGCATCTGACAAAGGAATTATTCGAAGAAGAAAAACAAAAAATGTATTAGGAAATTTGCAAAATAATGGATACTTGTTTGTGGTATTAGAAGAACAAAAACAGATTTTGTTGGTTACTGTAGCCATAGATTTATTTACGAAACTTTTAACCGATTCATACCTAATAGTTTAGTAATAGACCACATCAACGTGTTAAAACAGACAATCGTCTAGAAAATCTTGAACTTGTTACGCCTAAAGAAAATACCAGGCGAGGACGAGGTGGTGGTTGTAATTTTAAAAATCCTAAAAGACCTATTGTTTCAATGAATTTAGAAAACGGAGCAAAACTAGTATTTCCTTCAATAACAGCTGCTGATCGATATTATAAGATAAATTCTAGGGCAGTAAAATATGTTGCAGATGGACTAACAAATACGGCAACATCACAATCGACATTTGACAGAATCATCTTCAAATACGACAATTATTTATATTTTCTAGCTCGATTTTAGTTAGACAATTGTGAGCAAACGCAATAACATCATCTCTATCAAACCTCAGCGTTATTACTGCGCTTTCATTAAGTATATTTTATTCTGCCGCTGTTAGCAGAATTTTATTAAAATCACCTTGCATTACATTGACGTTGACAGAATAAGAACTATATCCCGACAAACATTTTCGCACTGCTTCGGCTAATTCTCTGTAATTTAATATATCAACTTTTTGATGATACTTTATCTCGTAAGTCATTTATAATAATAAATTAGATAAAAATATATTATAATACGGACTTGATGAAACGACTTGCTGATATAATCGCGGATGATAATTTTACACCGCAATATAATCGCAGAGGAGATGTTACAGTCGCAGATAAACACAACTCTGTTTGTTATACAGAAGAAGATATCCTATTTGACAACGACGACGAACAAGACGAAATTGTTGATGTGGTTGATAAAAAAAATCACAGCAGACCGACAACTGGACGATATGATGTTAAGTATCATATCACAAAGAAAATCCCGAAATTTAATTTTTCAGTAGATGGAAATCAGTTTTTTTGGCGGCTGATAAAACCTTTTTTAAACATTAGAATCCCGGGCCGACAGAAAAATATAAAATTCGACTTTATATTTGTCAAGATTTTTAACCTAATGAGGATCTCTGACGATCGCAGACAATATCTAATATCGTTATGTAAACCAGTAAAATGTAAATCTGTTAAACGTAAGTACGAAGAAATTTATAACAATATTATTATTTTATCGACTTAGTTGGAACCCAGCTATTAAATTTATCGCTGTAGCCGCGCCACTTAACAAGGCTTTTGTTGCCGTTTTTCTTAATAACTTTTTCAATAACGAAAACATCTTGCTCAGTTTTTTGTAGTTCCTGCTCGCAAAAACTACCTGTTATTGGCTCACCTAATAAATCCTTTACCGCATATGTTACAGGTATTGTCAGTAAAACTCTATCAACAACAAATACTTCTTCGCTCCAGTTTGGGGTAAATCCTTTTTCAAATGTTTTTTTCGTCAGAGAAATTTAACTCGATCACCAACTTTAAATTTATGTCTGCGATACATGTTTTCATTTGCAAGAATCGGATTTTTAACTGCGTCATTTGGTGACATTTTCCTTTCGCCTCTCGATTTTGTCGAGGCGGAAAGGGATCTGTGCTTTGTGCTATTATATTTGTTAATAATTTGTGAAAGATCATCAATATATCTGTTTGTGTTTTTAGCTGTCAAATGTTTATGTATCAGCTCGTTTAGTGTACGATTAAATCTTTCAACGACAACGCTCTTTCCCTCATTTCCTGTAACATATTTTTTAAAATGTTATTTTATTTCAAAAATTGCTCAAATTCTTTATCAAAAAACTCCGCTCCGTGATCAGTCCAAATTCTGTTTGGTTTTCTTTCTGTACTTGTTATTATTTGTTTTAGTGCATCAGTTATCGATGTTCCTGTTTTATCTGAAACGGGTACACTAAACGCATATTTACTAAAAACATCTACAACGTTAAAAAGATATTTCTTTGGAGCGCCATCAGCGCCAACGTTAAATTTAGCAAGATTTGACACATCAACTAAATCTATCGCCCAGATATCGTCAACGGCATTTGCGACAACCTTACGTCGTGGAAAGTTTTTTTTAGGTTTATGTAGCTCTGATGCCAGATCATCAAACAATTCTTTTCCAAGACCAGACTATCCGAGTCCTAACTTATATTTTGTTCCTATCATTGTCTGAACTAACATTCTATCAAATCGTTCTCGCATATTTGCAGGTTTCATATCTTTAAGTTTGTCTAGCATTACTTTATCACAGCCGTGCTTATCTTGTTCGTTATCACGATAACAAATATCATGACGCATTGCTATTGCATCAACACCATTGTAAGATTCTTGTCCTGGTAATGGATTATCGTTTTCGTCTAACTGTTCGTGTAGTGGATTGTACGGCCCAGTATATTTAGGGCCAGGCAATGTCCATCCTCCTTTTGGTTTCGGTAATTTTCCAATAAATTTGTGGATGTCAATGCCGCTGCCAATTACCTCACGTCGATTGTATGATTGACAGTATGTAACAATTTTATCTTGTTCTATACAAAGATCTTTATCACAATTACAATTACATTTCATTTTATTTTTTAATCGTCGACAAAAATATTTACCTTCGTCAATTAATCATCTACTAAAATAGTCTTGTCAGGGCACATTCCAGCTCCAGTTGTCGATTTCAGAAATATACTTTTTTATCTACCGCAAACAGCGCAAATGCATTTTAACATCACCCTGTTGTTCTTTGTTTTTTTCCGTTGTCTCGTCGGTATTCGCTGTTTTAGTTTTACATTGAGACAGTATGTTGACATATTCCTTAGTTTAGATAAAATTAATTGCAATCTCATCATTAACGTGAGAAGGTTGCTTGTCAAATTGCAAAATAAATTTTAAAAAATTAAATTTGGATTCTCCGAGTCTCGTTGACGGCGTTGCCGTTGCCAGGGACATCTGTCGAATAAACGTAATACAATAATAACCACGAGCAGATGATCCAACCGGCAGTAGTTGATTAGATGAGTAATTTTTTGTTTTTAATTTTTTAAAAATATATTTTTTTTATAAGATCACTCGGAGGAGGTCCGAACGAATCAAAATAATTATTGCTATGGACTGCAACCCGGTGAGTGCCGGATCTATCATTGAAGTTTTGTATATTTACAACACACGAACCACCTGCTGGTACATTATATCTAATTCGTCTTTGGAATATACTCCACGATATCCGACAATGTCATTCAATCTCGACATAATTTAGAAATTACTCAACGGCAACGGCAAAGCTGTCGACTTTGTCACTGGCGTCTGATGCGTGGTAGAGTCAATCCACGCCCTATCCCTAGCAGGTTTGGAATTAGACTGCCTGCTAACCCCGCTAGCAGAGGAGCGAAAGGAATAATTCCTCCTTGTTTTGTTTTTCTTGGCGATTTTTTTGCTGGCGACTTCTTTTTATTTAGATTTCTTTTCTGGCGATTTTGTCGCTGGCGATTTCTTTTTAGCTGGCATTATATTATTTATTGTTATATAAAATTTGTTTGATTCCATCGCCAGAGACACCGTCTCCAGATACAGCCTTTTTAGTTGCTCCAGATACTGCCCCTGACGCTGCCGCTAGTCCCAGTGTTCCCAGCACATGCATGATTTTCCATCTCTGTTATTTGCGTAACGAATAACCTAAGGATGAAGGGTTTTCCCTGATCAAGTTTATTGATTTGGTTTTGAGTTAACATTACTTTCACTGCGGACGCGCCCGTTTTTGGGGATACCATTATGGAGACAGAATTACGTTTAGCAACCACCGCTGATAATTTTTTAATTTTACCGGGTGTAAGGTATATTTCTCTAGCTGTGTATTCCGTTTTCATTTTCCTTGATTATATCAAAGTTGTTAGATTAAACTTGTACAGTCATTCTACCTTTGACTGAGTCAATCGCCAAGAATCGATCGCTAGACACAAGCGCAAATACGTTTAGAGGAGCCAGTGGAACTTGTCCAAGCGTCCAAGTTACTTATATTTCTGCGGTTGAATTAATCATTCGATCGGAGTGTTTTGATACGTCAAGGAAAAAGACAGGATAATGAGTACGAAATTCTTCAATGTTAATCTGTGATCCGCTGTCAGCGTCCTGATATTTTTGCATCGCTTCCATCAGGTACATATACGCTCTAGTAACATTTTTTCCAGCTCCGGCTGTAAAATTACATTCTATCGCTCGTTCTGGGTATTGTTTAGAGTTTATTCTGACAAATATTCTCCTGACATCAGAATTATCGAAAACGGTGTTATTTTGTTCCTGGCTACCAAGTCGTGCTGTTTGCTGAAAGACAACGAATACATGCCTTGATAATTGTTCGATCGAAGTAGCTGTAATATGCCATGTGTAATCGATTGCAGGAAGACTTGTTTCATATATTTTATGCTGAAGAAAATAAATCTTTTTTGTAAAAGCCTCTAACTTTGTGTTAAGTTCTGCTAACCTAGCTATTGATGGAACAATTCGAGACATCCACAGCGCTAATTTTCTAATCACAAATTTTGCATCTGCTCCACCAACTCGAATAAGACAATTATTTTGGTCTGCCCGATCTAAAATAAGTGTATGTTTCAGCCCTTGAAGTACCTTATGATAGTCGCGACAAAATCCAAATATTGTGCTTAACGGCAAAATCATTGTTATTTGCTGTGATCCTGCCGCAAGAGTTTTTCGTTTGGCATATCCCTCATTGTAACGTTGTTGTCCTATATTTTCAACTGCAGCTCTTATTACTTGACCAATATTCGCGGCAGTATTACCAGCAGCATCTCCGATTAGATTATTGTCATCTGCGCCAGGAGCACAGCACCAGTACGAAATTCATTTCCAACAGCTTGTCCTTCTCCTGCATCTTTGAACCACATCATATTTGTTGCAATTGATCTCGAATAATCATCGCTAAACGAAACAATATTTAATATTGTACTTGCAACCGGTAACCAGTCCACAATATCCTCCACGGTTTGATTTGCTAGTTGATATCGTGCACTTTTAAACAAACTCCAGCCATTGTTTACGAGTGCAATTTCTGTGCCAGCTGCAATATTACCATCAGCTGCTGTTAATATCCTACCACGAACTTCCAGCATAACCTTGTGAGGCAGCAAGAACACATCTTCGTCTCTGGTATTAAAAATTCGCTGACCAGATCTATTTGGTTCGTTTGAGTTCTCGTCAAGGTATTCAATATACTCGAATTCTGTTGTTGTATTGTCAGTATCATATTCCTCACAAGATCAAGATAATTTTTAACTGAAATTTTTTATTTTATAATCGACACACAAAATTGCGACGTGTTTCACACGTTGGGCAAAAAATTGCTAAATCTGAGGCAAATATAATTTTCGTCTTGTTTTGTTTACTAGCTTACGTACCACCTCCTCACCGCGTGGCTACAGTAAGTTTTTTTTGTTGTAGCTATCATAGCTTGTTCTGTTTCCGCTGTTGGCGCAATATCTGATATTGCTCGTTTTATTTCCGACACCGTAGGTGTTGAGCTCTTAATTAATTTTTGTCCTACTGCACTGCCTGCTGCACTAGCTGCTCCCGTCGCAAAAGCTTTGCTGGCATCAAGAGCAATTGGTGCTACTTTACGTGCAATTCCTGGGATATTCTCGATCACCTTTGTAAATATATTTCCAAAAAGTCCACCTACAATAGTTCTTCGATAAACTTTTTTTTTTTGTCTCATCGTTGTTATTAGATTAGGTTTACAAAATTTCTTTCGATCTATACGTTGCGTAAGTGTAAATAATACGTGACAATTTCTTTGTTAAGATCTATTTGTCGTCCTGATTGATCTGTTAGTTGCATTGTTATGTTGGTTATTTGATTTTCAGGAGTAATCGGATAGTATATTATTTGTCAAGAAATAATTTGCATCAGTGAACCTGGCGGAACATCTGGTGAAAAACTATAGATTGTGTGCCCGCGACTTCCGTTGGCTGAGTAAGACCCTAATGCAATAGAACAATTGATCAATATTGTATTTACTTCTGCTATGTTAACTGGAAGATCTCCGTCATACGATATACTTTGTTCTGTAACAGTGCCATACTGTCGACGATTAAATCCTAGCAACGATGCGATACCAGTCGCTGGTGAAAAATCGATCATCAAATTATTTTTTAATGTGATTCTGGTTCGTAAAGTATTATAGTTTGGGGTCAATTCAAAATTGTCTGCGGTAGTGTATTTTGTTATCAGCTCTGTTATCGTTTTGTTGAGATCAGTTACATTATATCCCTCCTGTAGTATTTTGACTGATACTCAAGCACCAGAATTAAATGTAAAATCGTCATTGACGTTTGTTTTTACATTTGCCATAGAATGCCATACCGTAGCGGAAATTAATCCGATTTCGTCCTGGCTACCGGGATCTAGTATGATTGGCAAATCATAGTGGACAGAAAAGTTTGTGCTGTCACTCGTTGTTTGTGATGAGTCAAGTAATAGTCTTGTTGACATTTATATAAGATCGCCATGTAAACTTTCATACTCGTCTGTTGTTAGTAATCCACTCGATCTAAGATTATCTAATATATCTATGATCTCGCTGTCGATTTCGGTACCTGTGTTACCCGCTTCTTTTGATGATATCAACAGCATAAGTCGGTCAACTAGTTCGGCGTTTGATGTAAACCTTTAACACCAGATCCAGTGGTTTCTCTTTCTTCTAGTAATATTTTAGGTCGGTCGTCATCGTACTTATTAAATAATCTTTTAAAATTCCAACCTTTACCATAATCTTTTGGTTTATTTCGATATTGTTCTGCTGTTATACGTAAAACATAAGCAATAACTCCTTCTCTTATAGTATCCCACATTTTTAATAAAATATTCTCATTTCTTGTTTCTTTTTTTTTCATCATCAGTAGATAAACCTTTTTTTTTTTCAATTTCTGTTAATTTATTTATTAAATCTTTAAATTCTTCCTCTGACCATCTTCGAATATTGTTAATATTTTCGATATTATTTTTTTAAAAAAATTATTGTAATCTTCATCAGATATTTTTTCACGTGTACCTTTTCTTAAAAATATTATATATTTTTTGAGTGGCATTATTTCTGCTATAGATTCAGTCATCATTTTTTATTTTCCAGTTAATTCCTCAGTTTGCTCTGATAAATTTTGTATCAACCTTCTTAACTCGGCTGGATTAACCGTCAACTTTTCAATAGAATGTTGTAGCGCAAGAGGGTTATTTATTAATTTGTCAAATTCAGCCTGTCGTGGAACAGGATCAGCAATATGTCTAACAAGTTCTTCTACAAGTTTTTTAGTTTCCTCTTTTGATCTTTCTCCGAGTAAACCTAACAACCCTTTTTCTTGTACTTTCTTAAGTTCTTCCGGAGATAACGTAGATATTTCTGGTTGTTTGCCAAGTACTGCTTCGGTAACAAGTTTAAAAGGTTTGGTGGTTTCTTCTTTTGCAACACGTTGTCCCCGACGGGTCTCTTCTACCCTTTTCTTAAAAGCAACTTGAGATGCTGCAAGTTTCTTCAATAATTCATTTTTTTTTAAAAATGATAATCCATTATTTATTTTTATACGCGATATAAAATTTGTTATAGATACGTGTTAATACAACAACGAAACATTTTATCCGGATCACGCGCTAGTTTATCAAAGAAAAAGAAATTGTATTTGTCTTTGGTCGCTTGATGATATCAGACATGATTTTGGTCTTCCATAAAAAAAAGCTGAAAATATTTTAAGGGGGGTTTGTGGGTCCTCCCCCAATGGGGTCTCGAGGGGCAGCGCCCCTGATTCAGGGGTCCAGGGGGCCAAAGGCCCCCGGCCAAAAACGCATTTTACAGTCATAAAAAACTGCTCCTGGTGCAACTTATGATCATAATATAAAACAAAATAATCATTCGAAAAACTAGTAAACTTACCAACAATGTTCAACTTGACTTGAATAATTTCACAATATTTATTGTCACATGAATTTGTTCTCCAATACCATTGATGATGAAGTTATTTCATGTGCATATCAGTGTTCACATCGTAATTAAGTCACAATAATTTGTCAATTTTTGCAGCAAACATATTATACTTCTCTCTTTTCATAACAAATCTGTAAAATAAAGACCCAAGTACATCAATTATATACAAATAATCCCATACATTCACTTGTCTTTTTCTTCACTGGACAGAATCTGTTGATATGTCAGTCGTGATCTTTTTGCGGCTTTGGCAAAGATTTCTTTAGCCTTCTTTTTTGTCACCACTGACTTTTTTGGCTCAATGTGCAATCGCTTCTTTTCCGTCTCAACGAGAGCCTTTATCTTTCAAGCTATTGCTTGTTTTGGCGACATGCAGTACGCATATTCTGTCAGAGGGCTACATCTGTTCTCTCATGTAAGAAATCCTACTTCTTATAGTAATTAACTGCACTTTTTCCAGATGCCTTCTGAGCTTCAATTTTTCCGTATGCAGCTTTTTTTGTTTTTTTAGGTGCTGTTCCAAACTCTTCCAACCGCTATTACCGCAATTCAGATCTTTCTTGCAGAGGTCACAAAACGCCAGTCCTCTAGCGTTCAGTTTTCTTATAAACTGACCAACTAAATTTCCGTCAACTTTTCGCTCCAGCCATTCCCATTTCCATACGTTTTTTATATCTTTATCTAAACTTTTCGTGTCATGGTCTCTCTCAACAACTCGGGACGCCATGTTTTGCAAGCATTGTTTCTTCTTTCCATTGCCATCAGTTTCCATTACACGAAGATTCATTGGATGAATTTAAACGTTTGACCAATCAGAATACTCCTTATGAGAGTCATGTGTTAATTAATATATGGAACGAATACTTTACAGGGGTCGTTGCGGAATGGGACTGGACAAACCGTTTTTTAAAAACCGGATCGGAGATGATATAAAAAACGGACTATATCAAGAAAATCTGATTCAAGTCAGGAGAAAAGCGGAATTCCGCTTTAAAACGGAGAAAAATCATGTCTGTGATATAATTCAATAAATTTATCTTTCGTTACGTCACCACATTGCTCGTTTGCAATATTTCTCACATCAACAATATCGAGTCCAGGAAACAGTATAAACCATCCCGTATTTCTCCTAATAAATCTGTCGACGTTATAAAAACCTTGTGCGAGATAAATCGAATTATATTTTTTGTTACGTGATAATGAAAATACGATTTAATTTTGTTCATCTCCTCGTTGTTTAGCGGAATATCATCAAATACAATTATTTTATGCTAGGACGAATCAAGTTCGTTGACTGGGATTAATTCCTCTGGTTGTTTTAGTAAAAATATATCATCGCCAGCGTCAAGCTCATCACGAAGTTTATCGTTGTATTTGCATAATAACTCGTATTTGTCTTGTTGTGAATTAATTGTGTAAATGTATACCTTATCGTAGATAAAGTTATCGTCGGGTAAAAGATTTAGCAAAATATTTGTTTTACCAGAGCCTGTACGACCAACATTAAGATAATGACAATCTGGAAGTTCGTTATTATGTTTATGTTTGATTAATCGTTCGGTGTCAAAATTTAATATCGCTGACTTCGCCATTATTGTTATACAATTTTATGTTATATAATTTACATAATATGACCTATTACACAAAGTTTGGAACAGCACTTACAGGATCTGTTTCCCCTGAAAAACCAATAATAACTGATACGTCAAAAACCGGCGACACAATGACAGAAAACTTATTTATGTCAAATCAACGAGTTCTAGGTTTAGAAACAAATTATCCGCCAATAAAAGTTGTTGATACACAAGCTATTAGTTTTGCACAAGTAAAATCCGTCGACAGTAATAAACTATCATTGACGGGAGGAATTTTAAGCGGTAACTTGGATATGTCAGGAAAAAAGGTTGTAGGCTTGGAAACCGCATATCCTCCAAGAAACTTAGATCAAACACAAGCGGTAAGTTATTTACAGTTGAAATATGTTGATGATAACAAGGTTGATAAAACTGGTGGAACTGTTACAGGTAATATTAACATGTCAAGTAGAAAAATCATTGGGTTGGAAACCGAGTATCCACCAGCAAATGTTGATAATACGCAAGCTGCAAGTTATGCGCAACTAAAATCCGTTGACGATAACAAACTTAATAAGGCCAGCGATACAATGACAGGTAACCTTGTAATGAGCAATAACTCAAAAATTACTGGATTACCAACAACCTCACTACCAGCTAATGAGACTGATACTATTAGTAACGCTCAGTTAAAAGAAGAACTCACCTCATATTTTAAGCGATCCGGTGGACCAATATCAGGTAACATAAATATGAGAGACAAAATCATAACAACAACATATGTTCCAGTTAACCATAATGATCTAATGAATAAAGCGTACGTTGACAGTGTGTCTGGTGGCGGTATAAAACGAACCAAAAACAATGTTGGGTATATTCCAACACTTTTTAAGGCACCTGATAACCGAGTTGAGTTTGAGGTAAGCGCATCATCATATTATCCTGAAAATTATCCTTATCACGCTTTCTCTGATAGACAAGAATGGACTACTAACGGAGAAGCTGAAAACCTTTGGATTAAAATTAAATGTCCCACTGACGTTGCTTTTTGGCAATTTCATTTGCTAGGTCGATTAAACTCCAGTGTTAGTCGAATTTATAATTGGCAATTTTAAGGATCAAACAATGATATCGACTGGGTAATATTATACAGTACCATAGACACTTATATTTCAACAACACAATATTTTACGATTCCAACCGCAAATACTGTCAACAAGTACTTGTATTTCCGACTTTATGTTATCGCTGCTGAACATCGGTTTCCAGGATTGACATCATTTCAAATATACACACTTGATGATCAGATTTAATCTAACGTTGTAAAATAAATGTCACAAATACTCACATTCATTGCGAGAGAATTTTATGATAATATTTTAACCCCAAAATAGATGTTGGGGACAAATCGCTATCAGCATGTGTGATAAATACTAGGAAATTTTTTTCAATTCCAATGATAAACTCTCCATTGTCAGAAGAAGAAAAAATTTTTATTCTCGTTATGCATATGCGAGGAACACAACTACTTAAAGCAATAAGAGACTTTGATGTGATAAGTAATTACTGTCATCCTGATGATTGTATATAAGAACATATACTTATTTTTAACATACTTATTTTTCCCTAGAGTTAGGTATTCATTTGCCGCTTATGTGGCTGGCTCTGATGGTCCTAGTTGTTAGGTCCACCTTATAAGAGGTAATTTTGGGGTCCTAAATTCCTCTAAGTATTTTTGTTATTGCCACCTTGTGCGGCGGGGCCTGATGGTCTTGGGCTTTTGACCACCTTATAGTTGACTAGTTTGGGGCTTATTTGAGATGTTGTTTATATGGTTTCTTTGAGCTGTCATCGTGAGTAGTGGTGGTATATTAGGGTGAAGTTGGTATGAATATTGGTGTTAAGGTAGGATTAGAGCATGTTAGATTAGGCATTCCAGGGTGTTTAAGGATTCTATGGTGTTATCAGGATGGATGTACAGTATGAGAAAAAGTAGAGAATTAGAAAATTAGAATAATAGAGGCATAAGAATAATTTATTTATTTATTTTTATTTTTTTATAAAGTTTTATTTCGGTGGTGGTTTAGTTTAGTCTACGGCTTTTAGCTTTTAATTTATCTCATTTATGCGTGGTGTTGATTTGGAGAGGACAAGGCGCCTATGTCGAATTGATCATGTCCTTGACATCCAAAGACGCCTATCCATTGTTTTATGCCTTTTGCATTATAAATTTGGTTTATTGATTTATTATTCTAGGTTGATGTACCATGAAATTTGAGATTAAGTAGGGGCTCCAGCCCGAGCTTAGGCTGGTACATACCCCTTTGTGGGCCGTAAACCGAAGCACCCACGCCATCTCGCACCCCCTGGTTCAATTATATGGTGTATCGGCTTTTATTGATTATAGTTTTTAATTAGTGTTTATGTCTGACAGAGTATGTGGATTTATTGTGTATCTAGTTTTAGGTTTTAGTTTCTTTCCCATGAAATATGAGATGAGGTAGGTGCTCCAGCCCGCGCTTAGGCTGGTACATACCCCTATGTGGGTCGTAAACTGAAGCCCCCACCCCATCTCGCACCCCCTGGTTTGATTATCAGTTTTTCCCCATTTATTTTAAAACTATTTGTATTTTTATATTTTATATGTGAGTCCCGCATCATGCATAAAGTTAATGATGTTTTGATAGGTGGTGTTGATGTTTGGGTTATTTTTTAAGTCAGGGAACACCCCCTAGGATCTAATCTTTTTCTGTTTGTTTATGAATTTAGTTCTTTCTTCCTTATATTTGTGGCAGATGTTCAGTATGTGGTTTAGATCTTCAGGAACTTGGCAGTGGTAGCAGTTAATGTTGGACGGTTGGGGCCCTATGTGCCGACCGAAACTGCTTGCTAATTTCCATTTGCCCGTTATTATTCTGTTTATAATTGTTTGATCAGGGCTGTTTAAATTTTTGGAGTTTGTACATTTCGGCCAACCACATTTTGTATGGCATAAAATTTGCATTCTTTAGTGTTAGTAGTCCACTGTTCCTGCCTTTTGTTGTTGATATAGGTCTTTATAATGCCTTGTATTTCGCTGACACTATAGCTTATGGTTATGGGTTTTAGGTCACTTAATTTATGTTTTGTCTTCTTGTCAGCTTTTTCATTTCCTATAATTCCTATATGAGATGGGATCCACATGAATTCCACATCTAGTTGTTTGTGGCTTAGCTCTTTTAGTAATAAGTTTGTTTTTTTTAGAAAGTTATCTCTTGATTTGGAGTTATTTGATTTGTATGACTGTTGTTACGCTGAGAGAGTCACTGATGATTATTGACTTTTTAATTTGGTTGTCTTTAATCCATTTTAATGCTTCCATTATTGCCCAGAATTCTGCCGTAAAAATTGAGCAGTGGTCAGGTAATCGGGTTCCCAATTGAATATTGTGTTCTGGGATAACCACTGCCGCTGCCGTTCTGGGTGGTTCAGTTGTTTTGGAGCCATTTGTGTAGATTTTTACGAAACCGGAGTAGGATGTGAGGATCTCAATTGTTATATTTGTCTTTAACATATGCTCTTCTTCAAGTTTGTTTCAAGCTTTGTTGCTTGTGTGTTAATTGATGGTTTTGAGGATATCCATGGCTCTTGGTCAGGGAACTCAGTGGGTTCCGCCTGAAATTTGTTATCGGGAGTAGACTTGTCAGTTGATGGATCAGTTTTCCTCCTGGAGCATGAGGAACTATTTTTCTGCTGAAGGCTTGGTCGCATTTAAGTATGGTTTTCCTAGTCGGGTGTGTTTCTGGGTGAGTTGTTAACCTAGCAGTGTATCTTAACAATAGTTCGTGTCTTCTTAATTGAAGTGGGAGTTCCCCTGTTAGTACTTGTAGTTCAGCTAAGGATGTGGACGGGAGAGTGCCTGTACAGATAATCAGTGCTTTACGTTGGATCGTGTCCAGTTTTTTGAGATGTTTAGGTTCTGCCGAGTTTTAAATCTGACATCCACAGTCCAGTTTCGATCTTATCAGTGCCCTATATATGGTAAGTAATGTTTCCTGGTTGGACCCTAGGTTATTCCTTTAAGGTTTCGCATTACGTTTAGATCTTTACTACTGCTGTTTATTAGGTTGTTGATATGTTGACCCCAATTTAGGTGTTCGTCGTAATACATACTTAGGAATCTCGCTACTTTAAGAAATTTGATGTTGTTATTCTGTATAAATAATTTGGGGTAAGTAATTTGATACTTAATTTTGGTGTGAATAGGAGAGCTATTGTTTTTTCGTGGGAATTTTTGAAGCCCCATTTATCAGCCCATCTCCCTATATTATCTAGGCTATGTTGAATGTCATTAATTACTTGTTGACTAGCGGGGTTTCCTGCTCTCCAGATTCCGCTGTCATCTGCGAATTGTGAAATTCCGACTTTTTTGGAAGTTAGGTTGGAGTCTAAGTCGTTTATCATGAGGCTGAAGAGTGTGGGACTGATCACGCTCCCTTGAGGTGCGCCATTGTCTAGGGTGTGCGTTTCAGAGCAAGTTTCCCCCACTCTTGTGACAATTTTGCAATTTGTCAGAAAGTTTTCTATGAAGTTGAACATACGTCCTATTATTCCAAAGTGGTTTAATTTCATTATTAGACCTTTTGTCCATACAAGGTCAAATGCCTTTTCCAGGTCAAGGAAGACATCTAGAAGATGTCTGTCTGATTTTCTTTTGGAGCTGAATGCATTTTGATCGCAGCTTCTAATCGGATGAGTTGGTCTGTGGTTGATCTCGTATTTCTAAATCCACATTCATTTTCCGAGAGTAAGTTATTGCTTTCCAGATGGTATTTAAGCCGGTTAGTAATGATTGTTTCCATGATTTTACATATATTGTTTGTGAGGGAGATAGGTCTGTAGGAGTTGATGTTATTAGCGTATTTTCCAGGTTTAAAGATCAAGATTATTATGGCGTGTTTCTATTTATCAGGTAGCCTGCCTTCACACCAGATCTTATTTAATAGCTTTAGGATGGTTGCTGTTATGTTTCCAGGGACGTTTTTATATATTATGTATCCTATCTGATCTTCTCCTGGTGATGTTTCATTTTTAGATCCTAATGCTATTTCCCATTCATGGAGCGTGATTTCACTATTTAGGTTGGATGTTTTTGCTCCTAGATCTTGGAATAGGAGTTTTAGGTTTTTTTCCTACTTTTGCGCGGTGTAGTTGGAAATTATTGGTGTGGTTTTTGTCACTGCTCATTTCAGAAAAATGGCTGGCTAGTTTATTTGCTTTATCCTTACTGGTGTTGGCTCCTGAAATTTTAGGTGTATTGCTTACTGTTTTACCCCTAATTGCTTTTATTTTGTCCAACACATGTTTAGAATTTGATTTAATGTTGAGTTTTGAACAGAATTGTTGCCATGATTTTTCTTTTGCCTTTTTGATTATTTGTTTGAGGGTTTTTTCCTTTTCTTTGTAGTGAGTAAAGTCTACCGAGTTTCCTGTATGTTTAAACTTCTTGAGTGCTTTTTGTTTTTCTTTGCGAGCAGTTTTGCACTCACCATTCCACCAAGGTACCGATTGTTTGATTTGTGTCCCACTGGTTTTTGGTATACTACTAATTGCTGCATCATGTATTGTGTTAATTAGATTTTCGTAGTATATGTTTGTATCCCTTTTTTCTAGATTATCGGAGTTGATTTCCGAGAGTGTTTTACGGAATATTTCCCAGTCTGCTTTGTCATATCTCCATCTGGGAGATTTGGAGTTGTGATTAAACTGCACCGTCATCTGTAGGGTGATGATGATAGGAAAGTGGTCGCTGCCTAATGAGTTGCTCTGGTCCACTCTCCAATCAGTCATCTGTACTATGTTAGGAGAGCATATGGTGAGGTCGATGGCAGAGAGAATGCCAACCGCTGGGTCGATTCTAGTGTTGGACCCATCATTTAGGATGGTCAGGTTGGTCTCGGCAGCCCATGCCTCAACCAACCTGCCTCTTTTGTCTCTCCTGCCACTCCCCCACAGCTCGTTATGTGCTTTAAAATCGCCACAGATGACGATGCCGTCTTCCTTACGATGTTGGGAGATTTGCCTATAGCTAATTAGGTTAGGTGCATTGTTATTTCCTTCCGGGTCATATATATTAAAGATTTGGATGGTATTGGGTCCCATGTTTACGACTAAAGATTGGATTTCTACGATTTCCTTAATACCTGGTGTCGATGTTATGGTAATTGGGGTGGTGTTAGATATGTTTTCCGTTACAAACATTGCTAGTCCACCTCCCTTTTTCCCGTGAGCACGATTTTGGAAGAAGCCTGGTGAGTATCCTGGGATCGTGGGCATGTGTTTAGTTTTTTCAGTGAGTAGAGTTTCCTAAATGCAGATGATATCAGGCTTTGGAGTTTCCTCTTTGATTTTATTTTTCAGTTCATGGATGTTGCTTTGAATTCCTCTACAATTCTATTGCCATATTATTAAATTTTTTTTAGTTGTCTTGTTCATGGTTTTAGGTGGTCATTTATATTTTATTCCTAGCAGATGATGGGATTGATTTATGTTCTTTGTTGAGTTAGCGTCTTTATTAGTATTTGATGAATTTTTTCCGGTAGTAGCTTTATAGCTTGTGGGTTCATGATGGTGTGGTTAATGGTTTCCCATATAAGTTCTTGAACTAGTTTGGTAATTGTGGGGGTTGTTGTTACGTTGTTAGCTGGGGGGTAGATTTCTTCTTTTTTTACCTATCGTGCCTTTTGGTTTGTCGTTATCTTTGGTTTTATCTTGTTTGGTAGATATTTGATTGTTTCCTACCTTGTGTGTGTTTAATGTATGTTTTTGTTTGGTTTTGGAATTTTGAGTTTTGTTTTTGATAGCTGGTTCATGATGTTTGTTTGGAATTGTTTTATTTGTTGGCCAGACTGACGAATGCTCTGATTTATATGTTTGAAGCACGGACGTGAAGGAAAATATCCCCCTTACACCAAAACTAATAATACCCATATCAAAACCAAAAACACGGAAAACGCAGACAAAAACACGTTCACTTTTTTCTTACAAACACAGTTTATTATTACTCATACAACAAGTTAGGGAAACCAAGTGTTTATAGGCACACTTCTATTTTTTTACTCTCTCTCTCTCTCTCTCTCTCTCTCTCTCTCTCTCTCTCTCTCTCTTACAAGTCAGAGAAACGATGTTTTTATAGGTACACTTCTATTTTTTAACTTTGGCAATTTGATTACTATCTCTTTTCTAGATTGTTGGGGGTAGCCCTGAAAAGAGCTGCTTTTGTTGGAGGGGTTATGGCAATCTCTTATCGTCTAAGATTGCGTCCCCATCTGGCTGCAGGCTTTCCCACAGGATAGGGTCTACTTCTGCGTAAGGAGAAGGAAAACTCTTTCCTGTCAACACGACAGTCGACAAAGCCTCTTTCTGGCTCCTGTTGTTGTTGCTGCTGTTGCTGTTCTCTATGCTGTTTCTGAAGTATGTACTTCACTGTCCAGTCTTCTTGCTCCTACTTGATTTCGTCTTTAAACACCTCTTCTATCAGGTCTTGGGCTATTTTTAACATCCTGACATTCTCTATCTCATCAGGCTTGGGTATGGGTGGGGGTCGTTCACATATGACGCCACGCAGTGAGGTGGGGGGAGGGGGGGTCAAAATTTTGTGATATTTTTATGACGTCACATTTCTTCAAACCCCCCTCCTCCTAGTCACACGAGGGGGGGGGGTTTGAAAAAATGTGACGTCATAAAAATATGAGTGTGGAACGTTTTTTTTCAAAAATAATGTCAGAACAAAAAGATTTTGTGACCTGCATCCTCAGTCCATTTTTATCCGCAATAGATAACAACTCTCTCGTGGACCACTTATATTAATATTGCTATCTCAGATGAAATATTGGGTAATTGTTATAAGCTTTACCTGGTTTAAACTGTTGTTTTTTAATTATGTAATTCTTTTTTTAATATAATGTAATACACGCTTTAAAAACAAAATTTAGACTAAATAAACTGCAGGGCTACTGGTGATTAAACTTAGATTTAGGAAAAGTAAAACAATAGGCTAAGAAGTTATCACCATCCTGACAAAAGTCCGACGAGATCAAAGACACACGAGTTTAGCTAGTTGAAAGACGGTATTCGGTCCCCAGTGAACGTTTAATCATTTAATATTTTTTTATGTGAAAAAAACAACAAATGTAATTAGTTGAGTAGCGCCAAGGTTGGGCCCTGTGTCGCGCCTGGACGCCGCACATTAAAGGGAATAAATAAATCAGATGTTAGCTTTTTTGTCTTTCTTTTATTGAAAACGTTTTGTTGACACCACTGAAATGCTAGACTATAAACGGTCGTACTAGTACAAAGTGTCTTTGAACCTTGATGACATTTTTAAAAAAAGCAATCTTAAAAGACAGGATGGGCGGAGAGAAGAACATTGAGGACTGAGCCAGCGTGCGGCACTAGTAACATTTGCGCTATTGAAACCATACAACGTAAGGTGTCCAGTGTTACATTAGTTTTAATTTTCATGACTTTTCGGCAGCCCATAGCAATGGATAAAAATAAATTATATCAGTCTTTATTTAACGCTTATGTGCTAGCATATCCTACAAAAACCAAAAAGATGTGCCAAGATAAAGTGGAATAGTATCAAGAATGACACATATTTGGCTGAAAAGTTAACCATGTGTTGCAAGAGCTCAAGGCGATCTCCGTTACGAAAAAGGAACACTTCTTTTGGACAAAACAAGCACATCAGTTTCAAAAAAAGTTTCTACTCAGGATAATTTAGAGTCCAATGAACAACCGACTGATGTCTTGAATATCATTACTTCTGAAACATTGTCTTCTACAAGCCATTTGGCTACTCCGAGAAATGCTGTTGTTTAATTACATTTGAAGTCCCAAATTGATGTAATAAATTCTGACCCCTTTGGTTTGTACAATCGGCAGGAACAAAGACTACTTTCAAATGAGCAGAACTTTGAGTTTAAAGATAAACAAAAAAGAAAAACTGAGTTTGAAAAGAAACTAAAGAGGAAGATTGAAGAGGAAGATTGATGATCAAAGAAGATCAAAGAAGATCTCAGAAAGCAAGGGATTTAAAAAAATTAAAACTGAATGCTTTATTGGAAGATACTCCTGAACTGGGCACTAAACTGAATATCAGGGCCAGATGTCGTCAACCAAAAATCGAAGAGGAACAAACATTGCTTGTGCAAATTATACTGGATATCGCAATGCATGGTTCAGCTTCTCATGAAAAAAGACAGTTCGAAGTCTTCAGAAGTATCAAAACCTTAGATCAATTAACAGATCATTTAAAAAAAGATGGCTTCAGTATAAGTCGAAGTGGACTATACCTTCGTCTACTTCCTAAGCGTAGTTCGTCGTCAGAAGGTAAGCGTCATGTAACCACTGTCCCAGTAAAGTTAATTAGAGCGCAGAATGATTATCACACTAAATATATTCATGGCCAGTTTTGCACAGCTACAATAAGACATTTGGAAGAACTGTCCTCTATGCTTGGACCGGATGAGGTTTGTTTTATCAGCCAGGACGATAAATGTCGTGTCCCAATTGGTCTGGTCGCTGCCAATAAGCAGAGTCCACTGCTAATGCACGTTGAGTATAAAGTAAGCCTTCCTGAACATGACTAGGTAGTTGCTGCCCGGCACAAGCTTATACCCTCGGTGTATGCCGGCATTGATAGCCATCGCAACCTTCTTGGAAACAGAGACGCTGTTGGCTTTTCTGGCCCAACGTTTATAGCCATCCGATCTGTAAAACACTCCGCATCAACAGCACTCAGCCATGGATTTGACTTTGAAAAGCTGATATTTCTGACAGAGTTCGATACCATAATCAGGACTGGTATTGATAAATTGGTCAAGCCGATTCTAGTGTTTACCGTTGATGGTGAGCCGGATGAAAACCCACGGTATCAAAAAGTCATTAAGGTTGCTATCCACCATTTCTTGAAACATGATCTTGACTCTGTCTTCGTTGCAACAAATACTCCGTCACGAAGTGCTTTTAACAGAGTGGAGAGAAAGATGTCACCACTGAGAGGGGAACTGAGTGGATTAATATTACCTCATGGCAACTATGGCAGCCATTTAGACGAACGAGGTAAGACAATTGACATTGAGCTAGAGAAGAAAAACTTTGAATTTGCCGGAAAACCTTGGCCGAAATATGGTCACAGTTGACTGTAGACAATTACCCAACCATTCAGAGCTCATGGAACAAGATATATTGTGTAGAGATCAAAATTGGTGTGACATTCATGTCCGCTCAAGCCAATACTTGCTTCAGATTGTGAAGTGTGACGACAACATGTGCTGTTCGAAAGCACGAAGCTCATACTTCAGCGTGATAAAAGACAGAGTACTTCCTCATCCTTTACCCCTTGTTCAAACATGTGAAGGGCTTAATGTTCCAGAACGAGCAACAGATGGAGCCTTGCACAAATTTCGATCCTTATTTGCAACTCAAAGTCTCAAAACGGAAAACATTCTACGTCGGTCAGCAAACACATTTCGGACAATTCCCTACGATCTTTATTGCCCTTCACTTCAATCTGTGCTGAATGAGAGAATTTGCAAGATATGCCACGTGTACTTTCGCTCTCTGGTCATGCTGCACAGTCATTCAGTCCTTCACAAACAAATAGCAGTTCCATCGAAGCGCATCAGGCCAATGAGAGTCGCTGCTAGAAGGCAAAGCGAAATGATGATCAAACTAGCAAATGCGGAGAATGGAGAAAGTGTGGATTGGATTGACCATGAGAAGCTTGATTTGGAGGGAATATCCCTTACAATAAACGATGTTAATCTAGAAACAAATGGATTCCTTGTTCGTTCAATGGAGGAGCATCTTATTTTGCTTTGAGATAATGATACATATGAAGAGAAGTAATTCATTTACAAATATTTCAGATTTTAAACCCTGAGAATTTTTGTGGATTTGTTGAAACTTTAATGTTAGTAAGAACTGAAGTGATTGATGTGTTTAATTTACATTTCGATTTGTTTTTTGTTTACAATTAATTAAATTTTTAAAAAAATAATTTTATAAACCTTTAACTATCCATGCAGTCCTTGTAAAAGCTGAGTAATTAAACACTATTTTACATAAACGATTGTTGTTTTGTCTGTATAGTTAACTGATTTACATTACATTTACTTTTCAGTAGTACAAAAAATTGTGGAAAAAAGGGAGGGGGGGGCGGGTTTAAGAGAATTGTGACGTCACATAGAGGGGGTCTCGGTTTTTGTAACGAAGTGTGACGGGGGGGGGGGTGTGTGTCAAAAAATGGCAAAAATTGCTTGACGTCATATGTGGACGATCCCTGTCAGGTTTTGCCATACACGATGTAAATTCACATAGGCTTCGTTCAGCTTTGCTGGTCTAGAAGGCATCTTTGTAGATGGACGAGTCAACCATGGACGGCCAGACTGGAGACTTCCCCGATTTATATGGCTCAAGCGCGGACGCGATAGAAAACATCCCGACCATTTCTGGGATAGAAACGCTATTATAGCTTATCTCATGGTGAGGGATAGAGAGAAGTCAAATAGCATATATTCACAGTGTTTTTTGAAAACAAACCACCAATAACACTTTTTTAATAACATTTTTTATTCAACTCACAATTAACCAACACATCATATAACATCAAAGTAACTATTTATGACAAGGTTGACAACGTTGTGAAGTCAAGTTAGACTTCTACGGGCGGAGGTCATTGGACCAGTGATGTACACTACGTTTCCTAGCTAAACACAAAAGATATCCATAATGGTCACAAAACCATCGATCTACTTTTTCATCGTTTCTAGAAGAGTCACGATCAAAATAAGTCACTAAATGTTCTAACGGATATTCAAGACTGCGTTGATGAAGGAAATACACACAATATTGTCCACACACCAGAGAATCTGTGCCTTGTAATTTCACATTATTGAAGCGAGTCGTCTGGGCATTTCTTCTCATAAAGTCGATGATGTCGTCTTCCAAAGGCGGTGATCCATACGAATCAAAATGCTCCTCACATGCATTGTGGGGAAAGTAGACGGCTACCCAGTGGGTTCCTGGGAGATGACTGTCGTTCGTGTTGAGGACATAAGCTTGATGGAATTTAGGTTTGCGATGAGGAAGTTCATCTTCAGCGCACACGACAGGATTCCAAGAAGCGGTATACGAACTGTTTTTTTCTAAAGGTAATAAAGTTCCCAGGTATCCATGTTTTATTGTTTTTCACAGGTCATCAATTCAATCCTGACTTTTTGCTTGAAAATCACTGTCAAGCAATTGTCTTCTCGCTTCGTCTCCTTACTCAGGGCCAAGACAGCTTCGATGCCATGGATCTCTAGAGCAGTCAGTGGAGAGCAGGAATGATCACGCAAGTCTTTACACCACTGATGCAACACTGCTTCTTCCGAGATGAGACCCGAGGCGTCCTCCACATACTCGTCCAATTTTTCTTCTTGACTCATCATTAGGCATTTATCGTCTTGATTTTGACTGGGATGATCATTTTGACATCCATAGCAATCTTTCTTGGTCAACGCTGTAATTTTTTGCGCCTGGTGTTTAGCAAAACAGAAGACTAAATGTTCTTCTTATTCTGACCACCTGGACATGACCACAATGTACTCTTCGTCTTTGTCTTTTTTGGGGGATGGTTCTGTTTCCACTATATCCTCCCATTCCATTTGCAAAGATTCTCTACCATTCAAAGAGGGATAAGCGTCTTCCATAGTTTCTAATAGTCTATAATGACTGCTCTCAAACTGTTGATTTCTATAGTATTATCAAATTCGGCATACAGGATGACGTTCACCGTGTTGGGTAGAGCTTCTGCAAACTGAAGTTCCACACGCAGTTGACCGGATTTTATAGGATGGAAGTGTCCCTCTTGGCTGCCTTGGTCAGGAGTGAAATCAAAAGCCCACAAAGCGTAACCTCCTGCATAATCGTAGTACGAAAGCCGCGGCTGGTGTTGGTCCCTAGCTGTCAAGTGGCTTCGTACAGGGATACGTACGATCTCAAGTAATTCTTCTGGGTAAAGTTAGGTTCCAAGGGTCTGATACACAAGGTCTTGCCATCGCCACTGACTTCGATCTTGGACACTCTGTAGTGCTTAAACTGGAAAGGATTGGTAGTGACGGCTCCGTTGAGGGCTTCGCTGCTGACAATGCCAATGATTAAACGTTTGGGTAACTGTCCTTGGAATAGATGATCTTCGATCTTGGATCGGAGTCCAGCGGCAATGGTGAAAGTTCTCACTTCCACTCTTCGCATCGGATACTTGGCAGTCGTTCTGCTCAAAGTGTGGCTGATGTCGTTTCCCACTTTAGGTAACACTTCCACGCGTCGCACGTAGAGTCTGGCTTCTTGGGTGATGGTTTTGTACTCGTTGGCATTAGCCATGAAATGGAAAACGGTACTGCTGAGATTCAGTCTCAAGAGAATATCCACTCCTTTCAGCAAATACTTGTCTTGCAACCACATGTCCAAATACAAACGATACATCAGTTCTAAACTACGTCCTTGCAGGATTTTCTTTCGACGGTCGTTAAAACCCACATTGTGAGGATCGTAATCTGCTGTTAGGGCTGTCTCGTTAAACTTGTCCTCGCATGCTGTGTCAGGTTTCCATACCACGCAAGCATCCAGATGGGTGTTCTTGTCCTCTTCGCAAGACTCTCGATGCATCATTTTTTTTTTCTCTCTCTCTGTTTGTTTTAAAAATAATAAAAAAATGTCTAATTCTCGGACGGTTCATCTTTTCTTGGTCTTTCTAGCTGTGTGTGTGTGAAGTGCTCTGAAGGGGTGTCTTCGTCGTCCCTTTCTGCCTTGTCCTTGCTGTGTCGTCATGGAAACAGGAATGTCTGAATGGGCAGCGTCCAGGGCATTTATAGGAGTTTCTCGTCGGCCGAAAATATCTTTGCCCTTTTGAAGCAAGACATTTTTACCTGCGCTCAAGAAAGCTTCTTTGGGGTTTTGTTTGTCGATGATGACATTTTGGAGAAATTCCTTGCCTTGCGTCAAAGCGGCATCTTTCAAGGCGTGCAATCCTCGTGTCACCATCGGTTTGAAAACGGGGACCACCGAACAAAAGGCTGATTTCAGCATATCTCCTAAACCATGTCCTCGTTGTCGAGCGACTCCTCTGTGCACAGGATACATGACTTACAAAGTCGTTATAGAATCGTTTTCGAAAATGGAGCTTCATCGTAACTTTCCCTTTGATGAATGGAATACTTTGTCCCAGATCTCCTTTTATAGTAATGTTGAAACTGTCAAAATACTACTTACTGACGGGCAAATAATGAGGATGTACAAATTCGCGGTGAGCATGATATGTGTTTCCACCTTCTTCGTCAGCGGACATAGCAGAATCCACATTGAAAGGAATGACTCGCAGTAACGGTACGTAGGTGTGTCCCACCACGTTGTACTCCACCACATCGGAGTACACAAAGATCAAATTTAATCCTTGGTTCATATGTACAGTTATCAAAAATACTTCGCAAAATCCAGGTTGCTGGTAATGGCTGGTATTTCGTTTTTAATCTTGATGATCTTGGGGTCTCCACCCAAATTGTCAAACAAATCAGGACAAAATGTAAGGGCCAAACACTTTGTCCTCTGAAAATTTCATCAGCAGGCGACTAGCCACTTTATGGTACTCGATGGTGACGCTTCGTTTGGTTTTGTCCAAAGCATTGCCAAACAGTGCATTGAAGCTGGCAGCACTCGTGTTTACCAGATGTTGACCGCTAAAATAATAGCCTGGAGAAAATGTCAACAGATAGATGAATCGTTTTGTTTTGGGGTCCTGTGTTTTCACAGAGTCACCTACAGTTACGCGTTCATCCAAGTTTTGTTGCACTTGCTCGTCATGAACTTCGACCGCAAAGGTGTTTTGATTTTCAATGATGTTTTTGATTTGTGTAGGATGAATGATTTCCACCACAGCCACTTCCCAATGGGCCTCGTGATCCAATTGGACAGCCTGAGGTAAGTTGGCCGTGAAACAGCACAAAGTATTGCGGGGAAACACATCCATGGAACTATCACTGGGTAACGATAAGTAATATTGGTTATTCACAATTCCGAAGTTCTGCTCTCCGAGGGATCACTGGAGGTCAGAGGAGTGTCTAAAAGAGGGTTATTGTTGTTGTTTGGGTGGTATTTGCAAGGAGGGTGACTGACGTTGGGTGCAAGGCTTCTGTTGTGACCGTTAGAGTATTTCAGGGAACAATTGGGATGAAGGTAACAAATTCAGCTGCTCAGTAATATGGTCCACAATTGTTTGTCTCCTTGTTGCAAACTCAAACTGGCAATGGCAGTACCGATGACACAATACCACAAAGATTTGGCAGAAAAAGACGATTTGCGTTTTAGTAACACGTTCTCCACACCACACCCACAAGAGTTGCTTTTGTAGATCTTGCACAGAAGAACTCGGTGAAGGAGTGGTCACTGCTGTAGTGGTTGAAGCTGTGTTGAAGGGCATGATGGTCACTTCATTTTATAGTAGAAGGCTTGCGAAGCGTCGATCCAAGAATCAAAACTGGGAGGATATCCTTTCCAACGTACTTTGACTTCTTTGACACGTTGTTTTCCCACTTACGGTTCCTCAGTCGAGGATGCTTTCAATATCGTACACTTCGTCTTCTGTTTTGGTCACGTGTTGTAACTCGGGCAAGTAAAACATTCCTTTTAACACATCCTTGTTCATGTTTTCCAATTTATAGACGACAGGATGACAATCACGAACTCGTCCAGTGACACGAAACAATTCGGTGGTCCAGTTGGGTAAGTAACCGTTTTCGAAAGTGCGTCTGGTTTTGCCAATGCGTACCCAATCTCCCACCGTCAACACTTCACCTGTCTTGGGAACAGCCACAGTCGGGGATGTACCAAACAGGTGCTCAAAGACGGTCACTTCGTTGTCGGGAGTCACTTGGGGGGGGGGGCACATGCAATGCTCCGATGGTAAGATTGGTTGTACGCTTGGACCAGGTGCGGTAAGACGTCAATGTACTTGAGAGTGTGTTGATGCGTAAAATATTTCCACATGCGTTCTTTCAAGGTGCGTTGAAAACTTTCCACAATGCTGGCTTTGGTTTCGAGATTCTCAGTGCCTTTGTCGGTTTGCCACCGAAGAGGGTGACGACCGCTTTGTTTCAACATCAGTTTTGGGCTCGCACTAACTCAGTGCTCGATTTGGAAGTCAATGGCACGGCCCAGGCAAATTTGGAAAAGACGTCGATGACACAAAACAAATATTTGTAGCCACGATTGTAGGTGGCCAAATGAGCGATTTCTGGAAAATATTCGTCGAATGGGTTTGTATAAGGTGTACGTGGCTTGCTCTTGTAACCGTCGTTGCACTTGAGGTAAACGGACACTTTTCAGTCGGGGTTTGGCAGCACGATACAATTTCTGAACTCCTCCGTAACCCGCAGGATCGGATGGATCGTAATAAATGCTGGCTAACAGATTCTCCATCAGGACTTTTTCTAAAATATGTCACCCACTCATTGCCGATGCTACTCTTTTTTTCGTGTGATATTTTCTTGGATTGTAATGCTTTGCGTGTCCGACAAGCAAAAGGTGTCGATGAGGACGATGTCTGAACAGGGGTAATCGGTTCTTTTTTCACTTCTGTCTTCACCTTTTCACTTCTGAGTATGAAGGGGTGGCCATCATCTATTTAATCCAACGAATTCTGGATATTTATGGTGGTGTTAACTTGCGTACTTTTTCTGGTGGAGTTTGACATTCTTCTTCTCTTTTTTCTGTCTTGATCACTGGGGGCACTGGTGGTGGTGATGGACTTTTCATCAGGGTCTTAAAATCTTTCAGAGGCGGTGGAGCTTTCTGGTTAAAGAGTTGAAGTCGCTGTAACACTTGACCGTACCGTTGCGAATTTTCCGTTTCTGACAATTCGTGTTGTAACTGGGACATCTCGGTACATCGATAAAATATAAACAAGTCACTGTACAACAATTTTGGTGTCCTAGGGACAGTTTGTCATGTTCTTAGAGACTCTACACTTGGCACAGTCACATAGGGGTCCTTCCGGAATGTACATACAAAGAATCGGCAGGTAAACGAAATCCCAGAAAGCAGGTCACTATGATACACACCACACGTCAATCCCAATTCAATGGACACAGCCATCATAATAAGCGTTGGTAATCCTCCACAGTCTGATAAATGTCGTGGCATGGTAGCCAGTTTTTTTTTTATACCCTCTTTCCTTGAAGGTAATACACGTACTTTTTGAACAGAATCGGTTTTATTTCAGTACTGTACCAAAATTGTTTAGTCATTAACTCACATACCATACGTCGCACAGAAGTTGCCTTTTGAGCCAGGACTTGTTCGTGTAAAAGAGTTTGGTAATTCTCTAACTCTTCCGTTGGAATTCGGTGTACTATGGTCACCTTGTAACTAGAATGATCGGCATCCAAAACTTTATAAATTTCACGTGATTCATCAATGTCTGGCCAATGGAAAACTTTGAAATGAATCAATCCTCTTATACCTTTCAGGTACCAGTGGTTCAAACATCGGTGACGTAAAGGATGCAATTGTTCTTTGCGTCGGACTTTTATTTTGAGCAACTCTCGGTAAATGAGTTCTCTCAACTCCACAGGCAAACCACCAATGTTCTCTTGTATAATATCCATCAAGAGATTACTGAGATCGTCCCACTAAAAGTATGTAGTGACAGTGTGGAGACCATCGAGCATGTTTCAGGTTAGCGGAATCTTTCTGCTTCCAATGGTGTAGTGACACACCGCAACTGAAGCACTTGACTTTATCGCCTTCGCCCAAGTAGATAAATCCGGCTCTGGCTAATTCTTTGGGGCAAGGTCCTCCCACATATGTAGGCCATTTTCCTTGGAAGGTTTGGAATCAACTTTCAAAGTCGCAGTATTCAGACAAACGCACCGGGAACGAATATTCTTCTTTCACAGGTTCATTTCGATGAGGGTACGGTGAAACCCGCAGTAGTTTGCTCAGGCATGGATGACATCCGTGGGGTGGTAGCCGCATGTTTTCACGTGGAGGATGACATTGACCATGAAAACCAGTAAAGAGTTCACGATAACGAGTGGCATTGCTTTCGCATCCGTCAGGTTTGACACGCACAGCATCATTTTCCATGGTAGGTATTGGAGTAGTAGTCATAGCAAAGTTCCCATGATGTGGTACTGAATCGCTGAGGTCACATCGTACGTCATCCCTGCAATCGCAAGGCACAGCATCGCACTCCACTTGAGAATCCCCGAACTTGAATGATATCTGTTTTAAAGGATTCATCTTTCTCGCTTGGTGTTTGTAGTTACAATGAACTATCGGTCTTAGACGTTGTCCCTTTTATGCTAGTCGTAACGAAGTCTCGAGCTTGTACATCTTTCCTTTTTTATGCCTAGTTTTGGAAGTCTTCCTTTTTTCTTCCTGGACAACGGTACTACCTTCTCTAAGGTACCGTCATACATGTACCATAGTGTGATAGGTGGAAAGGCCATAGAAAGGTAACGACAGTGCGGAGACCATCGAGTTTGTTCCAGAATAGCTGAATCTTTATAGATACATCGATCCATACGCAACCTCAGGCCACAACAAAACACTGTACTTCGTATCCCAATCCAGTCTCAGGTCCCTAGTAGACAAATCCTGTTCTAGCTAAAACATTCAAAGTAGGTAATCCTTCCCTATCCGTGGGCCATTTTTGAAACGTTTCCAATCGGCTGGCATAATTACAATAGTTAGGCAAGAAGACAGGAAAATTGTATTGTTTGAACTTGGAGTTCTCAGTGGGTCCCTCGATCGATTCTTGCTGTGTCGAAATCATTCTTCTTGTAGGTGTCTATTGTCTTGGAACCATTTTTTTATACCAGTGTGTCTGTACGGCAAAGTGAAGTGATTGGGAAGTCACACTTACTTCTGGTACACGATTTGATACACTTTTTCTAAAGGCCGACTGACGATTTGGTGTGTGGGTAAACGTACAATCTTGTGAGGTTGGTAGGTGGTCACTTTAAAATCTTGATCCTCTCCAGACTGCAAGGCTTTTTTCAATACCCCAAAGTTCACCACTTGACTGGTGCGATAACTGAGAGTCAATCCTTTCACTTTACACTCAGTGTGCACTTCTCCTTGTTGGTCCCGGTATTCGTAGCTGTAAATTTTGGGAAGGCCACTATCAAAACTTAGAATCTTGTCGTCGGGGTGCTCGTCCGTCCAGGCTCCTAAACGGTCTCCTTTGATGTCAGGGTGCCGGTGACCCAGGGGATCGATGTAGATGCAACTTTCCGTGTCAAAATACAAAACACGATCTCCTAACAGTTCTAAAGCTTCGTACAATTTTAAGCGAGCATGAACTGGCACGTAGGCCGCAATGATGGCATTTCCAAATTCGTCGGCCTCTACAAACTCCAGTTCTTCTTCATAATTGACCAGGATCAAGTCTTCACGATTGACGTCCACGTGTTTCGTGTATTACCAGGTTTAGTCGTGAATCATCTGAAAGTAGCGGGAAGGATCGGACAAATACTACGTCTTGGGTAAACACGGTCGTTGTGCCATTTTGTCTCACAAAATATTTAACATCACTTTGGCAAACTATCGCCTTCCTTCGTTTTTCTCCACTTGGTCTAAGGTGATGCCTTCCTGCTCCAAGTATTTCTCTTGAATATCGTTTGGTCATCGGGAGACTGGCACCAGGAGGGAGAGCCGCTGACTTTTTATTTCAGTTTCAAAAAGGCATCCACGTAGTCTGCGAAAATGTCTTTCTGAGTCTCGTCACCCTTGTGGTACTGTTCTGTCTTGGGAAAGTGGTAAATGTCATACACTTCTAACAGTTGGTATCCCAGGTCCAGAGCTTTGAACAATTCCAAGCTAACCCACGTTCCCGTCAAGGGTGTTCTTCCTGAGTGTGCTGACAAGTTTGGTCTTGGTTGCACGTTTCGGCACAAGTACGGTACAAGGGAAACATCAGTTTTCCTTGGCAATGGTGAGGTAAAACGGGAAGGTACAAGTCCGTAGGAGGCAAGACTTTTCACTTGATCAATCCTTCGTATTGTCGAATGTTGTCCAGGTCGATGTGTTCCGTCAGCAGTTGTGGGTGTCCTGCCGGAAAGTGACAATATTTGCACACGTAAGGATACAGCGAACACACGTCCAAGTATTTGATTTCTTCTCCTTTCTCCTCGTCGGCTTGGTACAGCAAACAGGTCTCATTCGTTCGTCCTCCGTACAAACTATCCCGCGGGTTCAAAGGGTCCACCAACTTGTAACTTTCCACGATGCGTTTAACCTTGGGATCGGTTTTCAAATGGTGATCGTACTCGTGTTCCCACATTTCCACCACTTGGTATCCTTGCTGTTCTAACTTCATGCGCCGCTGACAAGTGGCCTCGTACAAGTCTTCCGTGGTACGTTGTAAAAACTGATTTTTAGTGTCACGTTGAGGGTAGCAGATGGGATATCCGTGAAATAAGCAACCGTTAAATTCGTACACGATCTTGGGGTTTTTTAAGTCCCAGCCATCCACCGAATATCTTCCGATGGTCTTTTCGCCTCCTCCGTTTCGGGCATTGCGAGCGTGTTGGATCCAGTTGTCTTCCTTGTCGCACAACTAATGTAGCCAGCGTAGGGCTTTGACTAAGTATTGACGTTTGACAAAGTTGGTCGTTTGAGGACGGATGACAGCCTGGGTGTTTTCGGGCATGAATCGTTTGCGGTACACTAAGGAACACGCTTTGGCGATGGTGCAGGCTCTTTTCAAAGGATCGATCCCTCCGTGCTCCATGAACAGTTCTCGAAATTTTCCACAGCAACGCCGTAAAATGTCCACGTCGAAACGCCAATATTTTAACATTTCTTCCTGAAAGTCGAAGGGATCCGAGGCCTGAGAGTGGTACCTAGCGTAGAAAGCTTCTCGTTGTTCGGTGCGCATGTTGTCGGGGTCGTACTAATGAGCATCAGGTAAATGGGGTAGAACGGCGTGTTGATTGACTTCGGTATTGAAGAAGTGCGGAAAATAACCTTTGGCCATTTCTGTCATTCCAAACGTTTTAGGCATTCCACTCAAAGACATGGCCAAGTAACTCATTGAATCTTTAAAGTGCACTTGTCCCACTTGCATGGAAATGATTTTGGCTCCGTTCAAAGTCACTTTAGGACGTTCGGTACTTTGTTCCGTATAGTATTTGAGAAGAAATTGTCCATTGTATCCCGAGAAATTGTGATCCACCACCGTGGCATATCAATGACAATCTTCGTAACGTTCGATGTCCTCTTGGCTCCACGTCTCGTCGATGGGGTCTAAGATCCATTAGGCGAAATCGGCCAGCGTGTTCGGTCCTCGAAAGATTTTTTTCACGTCCTCCATGAATTTTGCTACAGTGAGGCCAATGACAAAAGATCGGTTCTTGGATGTACTTCTCGCACGCTCGATGAGCCACGCAGAAATTCGGAATGTGAATACCGATCTCTTGCATGCATTTGAAATCGAAAAAGATGAAATTGCCTTTCTTCTTGTGGTCATCTTCTTCATTCTCCTCCTGTTGGGGTTGGTATTTTTGAATGTAGGATTCGTGTTTCAAGTTTGGTGACAAATGTGACATCGCTTCTTTCCTGGACAAACGTGCGCCTTGGCATTATTGGTACGTATGCCTTGTCCACAAGTAGGGCACAATCTCAGAAGCTGACATGCACTTTGCTGTTGTGAACCTTGCGTCTTCAGATGTTGTTGGTAACAGGTAGGGCTGACAAAAGTGCGCTGAGAAGTTGGACACTGCACTCGTTTTAATCCTTCGTCAAGGCAGGGTTTAGAGCCCAATCATCCCTCACATTTCGATCCACAGTGCTTGTGTTGCTCTCGATTGTTATAGCCATAGTCACATTTCTCACAATAATAAGTGTATCCCATAAATCCAGTGATACCGGTAATGGCATCGAAATGTTCATCGTGATGATAGACGTGGATGTATTTTCCGTCTTTGAAATTTTGCCTGTAGACAACATAGGAACGCGCACTTCTTGAGGATGTAATTTAAAGGTGTAGCGTGGAGCTAAGACGTCTTGCAAGTTTTGTATTTCAGGAATGCCACAGGGTGTGTCTTTAGACAGGCCAGCTTGATGTAACAGGAGTTCTTCTTCTCTTTGTTGTTTAGCTCCGTTCGATTTTCGAATAGTTTGCCAGGCTCTTTCCCATTCTGTCGTGTCGTTCTTGTCTGCATACGTTCATCCCACCAGAATGGCTCGGGCTAAACACATGTGGTCTTGAGGATTGTTAATTTGGACAATGCTGCGCTTGATGATGCGAAGGTCGTCCAGTAATAACACTTTTCTGCGTTGTCAGGTCCCTTTGGGAAGAGAAAGGTGGGCCATGTACAGTGTCGCTTTTCCATCGGTGATGAGACTCTTGTTGCTGTACGTGTTGAATCATGTCGATGACTTTGGAAGGTGTCAATTCTGATGGCCTGCTAAACTCGATCCAAACAGGTGACTTCAAACTGTCGTGATAAATGGAAAGTGTCAAGCGATCGTCTTCTTTGGCTTCACATTGCTGTTTCAGTGTGGTCAACACAGAATCCCACACATCGGAGATGAACTCTTCTGCTTTCTCCAATGGTACGTCGGACTTGAAATCTTTAAACTTCACCGTGTACGTGTAGGCTGTGGTTCTAAATTTTCTAGAGGAGCGTTTATCCGTCTCTCGAATGTGATAGTACTTTAGAGGGGTTACTGGTGGTGGACTTTGGTTTGACGTAGACTCTCTGGGTCTTGATTCTAGCGCACTCATGTCATCTTCGAAATCGCTGGCATGGATTTCAGCGAAGACTTCAGCTACTGTGCGAGGCGATATGTCACGTTTCTGCCTCTTACTTTCTTCTCTTTTCTCCACGAAATGATGCGATCGTTTCATCTTAAGTGCAAAAAGTCAAATGACTACATTGTCCCCTTTATATCAATGTAAGGCCAGTGCCTTCCCTATATAAAGGGTCAGTGTCTTCCCTCAAAGTATTCATTTCACTCTCAATCCTAGCAGAACGATGCAAGAGCCAACACAGATCGAACATCTGATCACAGCTTTGCGAGGTGTCATACGAAGGTTTTCTTCAGACAAGCCGACGGACTACTCTCCCTCCTTTCGAGATAAAAGTCAAGATACTTATTATATCTGTCAGAAGAAATGGCATTGGTCTTCAGAATGTCCACAACGTCAAAACATGACAGGTGCCAAAAGAGACAAAGGTCAATATACCTGTTATTATTGCCAAGAGAAAGGGCATTGGTCTTCAGACTGCCCTAAGAAGCAACATGAGCAGAAAGGAGAGAGGGGTTCCGAACAACAAGAGGTACCCTCCAAAAAGGAAGAACCCAGACACGTGCATAAAGAGAAGAAAAAAAAAGACTTGAAGAAAGTGAGAAGAAGAAGAGGAAAAACCTGTGACAGTAAAGAAATTCCAAAAAGGAGAGAGTGAAAAGACAAAGAAGAAGTCTATGAACGTTTTAAGTGTTGTGTTGTGAATTGGATTGTAACTTGAGAATATAACAGAAAGAAAAACACAAGTGTCTCTTGGTTTTGATTTTTATCATAAGGATCTACTCTCACGCACTCAGACATGTTCGTAATGGAAAAAAGGGATTTTGAGTTTTAATTGATTTTGGCAAAAGAATACTATCTCCTTTCAACAGAGGTGGGTGGCCCTGAAAAGGTCCGTTGGGTATTTGTTTATTCTACAAACAAAGGAGCGGGAAGTAATGAGCTTTAACTGCCTTATCCCTTTGCCACGGCCAAGGCCTATTTCTGGACCTGCTCCTGTCGAGGATTTGTTAGAAATCACTAGGGTTGGGTCGTATTAAAGAAGTCTGTTACAGTTGTTTCAGACTATTTAACTCTGCCAAAATGTCTAAGAGTACCGTCACGGTTTGACTTTCACCGTCCTCCTTCTCTCCTGGACTTTGTTTTTTTCTCTGCTTCTTCTTCTTCCTGTCGTTTTCTTCTTGCCTCTTCTTCTCGCTGTTGCTGTTGAACGACAAAGGCTTGTTCTGTTTCTTTCTGCTGTTACAAAAGTTTCTCCAATTCTTCTTTCTGTCTCTGTTTAAGATCCTCGACGTACGGTAATGAAGGAGAAGGTGGTGAAGGTGCTGGTACCGGAACAAATTCTTGTGAAGAAGAGAGAAAATCTACTAAATCCCAATTAAAATCGTTCTCTTCTGGAAGTAGGACCGTGTTTGCTTTAGTAGCCGCTAATATGCCATCACTTCTCGTCTCCACGGCTGGTGCACCCCAATTCATCGTCTTCTTAGTTTCTGTCATGTTATAACTCTGTTGCATTGATTCACTGCGCACAGACGCTAGCGCACCTATATAGGGAATGTGACGTCACAGGTAGCTCTCTTCGGATTGGACGACAGACTCCTCCCTGTGACTGAATTTTGTAACTGGTGTTTGGATTGGTGAAAAAACTCAATCCGTTTCGATCCGCTCTTCCACTATAAATCACCGCGGTTCACTTCATTCCCTTCACCTGTTCTCGTCACAAGATGTTGACTAACGTAGAATCGTCTACTCTCCTATCGTCGATGCTATTCAACCCGGACTATCCCATGCATGTCAGATCATCATGGGCTATCACCCAGATGACTGAGACAGCCCTTTGGAAACGAAGGATCTATGTGGAGAGGCAAGGTTGTCTGAAGTCTTAATCTGCGGTCCAGAGGTCAGACGAAGTTTGAGGAAGAGAAGATTCGTGCGATGCCCTCTATGTAAAGTGAATATGTTAACACCCCCTCCCCAATGCCGTTTTCAGGGCCACTCCATTGTCTCGAAAAGATTTTAAAAAGTATTTTTAGTTGATATTTTATGTGATAGATTGATATTCATCAATCTACGAGTGTGTATTTTGTGTGATAGATTTATGTTCATAAATCTATGTTTGTATATGTATGTCTATGTCTCTAACCCTGTCTCTATGTGTATGTCTCTATTTGTCCCTACAGAGTAACGCGTATTTCAGGTCAGCCCCTTGCAAGTGTTGCCAGTGTACCGGCCCGACTGAGGTCAGCCACTTGCAACATTGTTGCCAGTGTCCAGTACCGTGACGTCACCCCTGTTCCCATTGTCCCTAGATTCCATATACCTTTTTTAACGTAGAAGTCTACGTGCCCCCCTATACTATTAATACTATATTTACAAATTCTTACCAACTTAAAATTTATACCATTCGCTTAATTCAGTATCTGTATATATATATATAGTTTCCAGTGCCTGTAAACTTTCTTAGAAATGCTTTTCCATTCTAGTTAGGATACATGTTCTGTGTTCTTCATTCTGTGGTCACCCAAACGCCACGGCATGTGAGTGATCAGCACGCAGACCAAAGATGATCATTTTCGCCCAGTTACAAGGGCAAGCCGATCGCAGTACGCAGTTACAAGGGCAAGCCGATCGCAGTACGCAGAGAGAGAGAGAGAGAGAGAGAGAGAGAGAGAGAGAGAGAGAGAGAGAGAGATCGAGAGAGAGATCCACACGCAAGCTTATAAAGTCGAGAATGATTATGTTCTAAATATTGTTCAGAAAAGATGGCAACTTGAACTCGGTTAATATTGAGGTGAAATAATATATTCATGTGATCTAATTTATTCGGAACGTCTGAAACTACTAGTTGAAGGTGTAAAGTAGTTCTATCAATATAAATGTCCAACTTTAACAAAAACCTAGATGACAAATGGGCCCGAG